>JAAEAF010010926.1:0-25011 GCA_011037195.1 Triatoma infestans | reverse complement strand
CTCGGTAACGGCAAGAGAGAGAACACAAGCCCGACCGAGAGAAAACAGACTCTTTCTGGTACTCTCTGACTTAAGCAGACTAGAGTGGGGAGAACCTGTATATAAGCCAGTGAGAAATCTAGACATCTATCGATCAGATTCAACCATATACATCACATTGTGTCATAACTCTCTTCTAACGCTTTATTCTATAAAATCATTACAAGACCAGTGCAGTTTGTGTAAGCTTATAGTTATATTATAACAGTGTCTTCATACTTCGTCTAATTAATCAATCCCAGTTTCTCTCCTCATCAACTCCATTATATGCTCCAATCTCTGCTCTGTTAATATTTCTTTAATTTCAATTTTTCTTTTATTTGTTATAAATCTATTCACTTTTTTCTTCACTACAATACTGAAGAATAATATACCTTTTTTCTAATAAATTTTGCAGATCCCCCTAATAAGGGCATCAATGGTAAAACCGGAAACGTAGAGCAACAAAAAATTCTTATTTCTTTAAAAAAACTCCTCTGGTCATTGCCGTATAAACGTTTCATTATAATTTTAAATGTACTTTCTCAGAAAAAAATTTCTTATCAAATGTGATAAGTTTCTATATTAATAGTTTGTGTACCAAATTTAATGCAAATCCGTTGGTGTTTTTATTACGGATACAATCGTAGAAAAATTGCAATAACTTCAGTAAAAACACACTTCAGGTCCACACCAATTTTCTTCAAACCCAGAATTTTGACAACATATTTAATTATAATGAATATTATTTAGGTGAAGAAATCATATTATAATAAACTAAAATAGCATTTTATCGGAAAACATAACACCACCATTCTCTTACGAAACACTCAAAAATGAATTTTCCCGGAAGGCATTGTATTTAGGAAACCAATCTACTTCCGGTTAACAGATTTTTTTTCAAATTTAAGATTCTACCAACGCTTCTTATGTGTATCAAACTTATATAGATGATAGAACCATAGATTATTGTATTGAAGTGGTACTTTAAAGGAAAAAGCTCGGTCCCTCCAAAAAAAAGCCATTTTCCATGAAAAATGTTTAAAAAAAAAGTGATAGGCATTTATGTGTACACAAAGAAAAAACAAAGTGTAAAGAAAATCGTAAAAAGTGAAGAAAAAAACCATTCAGTAAAATCGAACTTCCGGTTGATGGATTTTGCCCGAAACCTTGGTGTCAGTTACGTAGGTAGTACTTACCTACCTAAACGGAATACAAAGTTTGAGTTACTTGAGATTTTCACTTTCTGTTACTCCTAGTAAGTGGAAGTATTGTAATCGTGTCAAATTTTCGATATCGAGTTTTCACCGGAAATATCCATTTTGAGGTCCCCTGAGTCCAAAAAAATAGTTTTAGCAAATGGTGTGGTGTGTGTGTGAACAGTATAGCTCAAAAACGAAAAACCTTAGAAAGTTGAAACTTGATATTCCGTTTAGGTATCACCATTCGCTCTGACTGTGGGTCATCTGTCAAAATTCCTCAACCGGAAGTACCCCTGTACTTGTTTTTTTTTTACTTTTCTGCGTTTTTCTCAAAAATAGCATTGACTTGTAACTTGGTTGACTTCTTATTTGGCTTCTAACTTGGTGTATCAACTACACACACAAAGAGCTACAACTTTTATTTAAAATGTTTCTCTGGGAAAATTCATTTAAGGGCAATCATAGGGGAGAGGTAGGGTTAAGTTTTCATCTAATGTGCTATTTCAGTTTATTAAACAATTCTATCATCTAAATAATGTTAATTAGAATTGAATATGCTGTTGAAATTCCGAGTTTCAAAAAAATCGGATAACCGGAAGTGCGTTTACATTACCACTTTACTAAATGATTTTTTCACTTTTTCGCGATTTTCTCAAAATGTCTCAGCCGATTTTCTTGAAATTTACTATTTAAACTAAACATACAATGATCTACAACTTTTATTTGAAACATTTCTCTGGGAAAATTCATTTAAGGGCACTTTTAGGGGAGCGGTGGGGTTATGTTTTTCTCTAAAGTCCTATCTTAGTTGATTATACAATTCTGTCATCCAAACAAAATTAATTAGAAATAAATAGATGGCCAAAATTCCGAGTTTCAAAAAAATTAGTAAAACGGAAGTGCGCTTTTACTGGACAGTTTTTATCAGTTTTCGACGAATTTCATTAAGTTTGGTACACAAACTATAAAATTTGTCATTTATAATTTTGAGAACAGGAGTAAGGGAAACTTGTGTGAGTGTTTCACACCAGGTTTATTTATTTTTTTTTTTTGAGATATTCTGTTAAAACATAAAACATACACATACAGGATATTTCGCTAGAAACATTACTCAGGAGGGGAGGGCCTTAAAGCATGTATTTCCGGTGTAAACAATTTCATAAATATAACACGATCGCAATACTTCCTGTTAAACAAGTAATCAAAAAAAAAAAGGAAAAGAAATTGTTTAAAATTAAATTTCAACACAATATTTCATACTAAACAATTTTGAATTTCAGTGAAAATTAACAAAAAGTTTGGAATGAGTAATGGTTGAAAATGGAAGCAAATGGATCTATGGAGACCATATGATATAGTCAGCATTTCCTTTGATGTGCTTTTTGACAGAGAGGGATGCTTTTAATTTATTTAATTAACTATATTCATCTGTGAAGGTTCTACTGCGGATAGTAAATCCGAATTATCTATCCCTATATATCTGGAAGGGTCAAATTTGCAGGCCATGAAATCTTTTTGAATTTTTCTAGCGACCCTGAATAACTCAAAGATGATAAAAAAAAAAAAAACATTGCGCCTAATTGATTGGTATTGTGTTCTCGCTCTATCTCTCTCCCTCACACACACAGATACAAGCACTCACACTCACACGCAGCCAATTCGCTAAAAACACTTCTTTTGCGTATTCAAGGATCCTCACACATATAACGTGTCAGAAATGATAAGCAACATTTCCTCTTATAATATATAGTAAGATATGGTAGAATCGTATATTATACTGAAGTAACACTGCAGTGGAAAAGTTGGTGTTGTTCCTCTAATACCCCTTAAAAACAATTGTCCTAGAACAATATTTCCAAAAAAAAGTGATAGACCTAAATGGTTTAGTAATTTAATTGTTAGAACCAAATTGTTTGAACGTATTAGAAAAAATGGCGAAAAACTGAAGAAAAAAGAAGTAATAATATAGTGGTTACAGCGTATTTTTATCGAAACCTTCGTGCCGGTTACTATGATGAGTCTTCAACGTCATCAACTTTGAGCTTCCTGTTGTTTTTTTTTTTTTTTGTTGTTTAATTTGAAACCCGTCAACATCTGAAGTCATTCGTGCACGGAACCTTCCCAGTACACTGCTGGTCACCGACTAGTGTTCCTTCAATTATAGACAACCATACTGCCCATAGTGAGCTGTAGAAGACACTCCTAGGAAGAGAAATTCTATAGAGCATTAAATCCGGGCCTCCTTACGCAAGTCTAGTGCGTTCCTACTGAGCTATTATTAATTTCAGTAGAGAGGGATCTAGTCCTAATATATCCATAGCTTCCCCTCAAAAAAATGAATAACAAGCTGGGTCTAGGAAAAAAAAATCCAGACCGAGATCTAATCCACTTAAGTTAAACAACGGACCGAATTTCGGACAGTAACTCTAAGGGAAAATTAGTATAAACTCTTCCACAGATATTCTGTTCCGACCACAGGTCTTGAAACCTAATTTCCTTACAAATCAAGCAATTAATCATAATGTGGATGGCTGTTTTTTCCTCTGACTCACAAAAGGGATATGATATGAGCAACATCTATCTATTACCATAAGGATCAACTTTATGAAGCTATCCACGTGAAATATATTTGGTGGTTGAGTTGTTGTGTGTTTGTAGTAGTTGGTGTAGCACGAGTGATTTAGTAAATAGGCTTGTAAATAGATATGTTTAAGAGAGAGAAGTAATAAGAATAATTAAGAAAACACTGGTAGATTAAATAAATATATTCTTTAAAGATATATAAATGCTATTCAATAACACAGGCAATATGCTTATTAATTCACTGAAATTACTTGGCATAAACTCTTATGTTTTAACTTATAACTGGCACCGTCCTGATGTATTCTGGTGAATGTCTGTTATAGACTCTTCTTGTTTGAAAGCAGAAAGCAAACTGTTCTTGTTAGAAGGCAGCGTGCAGACTGTGTTGAAGGAATGTCTTCTCTTCATAAAACAGTTGGCCAAATGGCATTTTATTAATTTAACGGATTCTTGTGCCATTGTCTCTTTAGCAGCAATGACCTTAATTTATAGTACCTGCCAAAATTATTTCACTTAAAATATTTTTCTAAACTATTTATTTTTGCATTTCTTCTTCCACTACACACGCCTGGGTGTTTGCCAGACATATGTCCAAAAATACAACGACACCCAGTTCACTCGGGGCCAATGAAGGGAAGAGAGGCGCCTAATTTGGTTACCCTATCAACATCCTCATTCCCTAAGTTTTCCCATAAGATGTGGTAGGCTAGAAATACATCCTTAGATGAAGAAAGCTTTCACCAGTTTTCAAAAATTGTGAAAATTCTTTCATTTGGAAGAGAAGAGACGTGCCAGTGAGTTAATCCCTTGTCTCTTGAACTTCCGTTTTGAGATGATTGTTTTCACAATATAATTACACAGAAGCACATACGGGGGGGGGGAGAGAGAGAGAGAGAAAGAGAGAGAGTACCATTCGCTCTATTTCCGGTAAGAATTCAATTTAGAAAATTTGACACAAATTCAAAACTTCCTCTTTGAGCGCTTAGAGAAAGTAAAGATTGAAATTTGTGTGTTTGAAATTCCCCCCAAAAATAAATCCGTTGTGATACACTCACACAACTTTCTCACACCGCAGTTTACACAATTATTTATGATAACATTTTTTCAAATACACAATTCTTACCAGATATTTAATTTTGTCTTCAGAGGTAAATCACTGGGGAATCTTTAAAACTCAATAAAACAACTTTTTTTGAAGGAAAGCATAACCATATCCCCCCAGCCACAAAAACCCCTTAAATGAACTTTATCGGAAAAAGATTTCAAAAAAATTTGATAATTTTTTTGTATTTGTAGTTAGTATATATATAATTGATCTGATGAAATCAGGTTGATGTTTTTATGGAGAAAATCGCAGAAAACTGAAATGAAAAAAAAACTGTATTCCGTAAAAACGCACTTCCGGTCAGCACGCGATTTTCTTCAAGTACGGAATTTCGGCAACATATTTTATTCTATTTAATATTATTCAGACGATAGAAATCGTAGAACAAACAACTAACACAATACGTTAGAGAAAAGCATTCCTCCCACAAGTTCACTTAAATGAAATGAATTTCCCCGGAGAAATATTGCAAAAAAAAATACGCAAAGAATTGGTAATAAGTATATGTAATATGTGAAATTGTAATATTAATATATATAGTTGATGTATCGAGTTTAAAGAAAAATCGTTGGATCCATTTTAGAGAATATCGCGAAAAAACTGCAAAATCCGGGTTAATAAAGGTGGTATTTCCGGGTTGCGGAATTTTAACAACTTCCTGTCATATCCCATGGTGAAACTCAAACAGATGAAGTTCAAACTTATATGAGGTTTTTCCGTTTTTGAGCTATGCCGTTTGTTCGTATACAAACATATATATACACTCATATATACATACATACATAGACCAAAAAAAAAAAAAAATAAATCTGGTGTGCAACACTCACACAACTTTCTCTTACTCCTGTTCTCAAAATTATAATGTTATAGTTTGTGTATCAAATTTAACGAAATTCGTCGAAAATTGAAAAAACAGTTCAGTAAAAGCGCACTTCCGGTTTACTAATTTTCTTAAAAATCAGAATTTTGGCTATCTATTTATTTCTAATTAATTTTGTTTGGATGATAGAATTGTATAATCAACTATTATAGTACTTTAGAGAAAAAAATAACCCCACCCATCCCCTAAAAGTGCCCTTAAATGAATTTTTCCAGAAAAAGATTTTAAATAAAAGATGTAAATCTTTGCATATTTAGTTTGTGTAAAATGTTTCAAGGATATCATCCCAGCCATTTTTGAAAAAAATTGCGAAAAAGTGAAGAAATCATTTAGTAAAGTGTTAAAATAAACGCATTTCCGGTTATCCGATTTTTTTCAAACTCGGGATTTCAACAACATATTAATTCTTATTAACATTATTAAGAAGGCAGAATTGTCTAATAAACTGAAATAGCACTTTAGATGGAAACCTAACCCCACCCCTCCACCGGAATGCCCCTAAAAAAATTTTCCTGGAGAAATGTTTCAAATAAAAGTTGTAGCTATTTGTATGTGTAGTTGATACATCAAGTTTAATGAAAATCGTCGGAGCCATTTTTGAGAAAATTGCAAAAACGTAAAAAAAAACCGCTTGTAAAGTGGTACTTCCGGTTGAGGAATTTTGACAGATAACGTACTGTCAGATCCCATGGTGATACCTAAACGGAATATCAAGTTTCAACTTTCTACGGTTTTGCGTTTTTGAGCTATGCTGTTCACATACGCACACACACACTCACACACAAACCATTTGCTAAAAACCATTTTTTTGGACTCAGGGGACCTCAATATGGATATTTCCAGTGAAAACTCGATATCGAAAATTTGACACGATTACAATACTTCCTCTTACTTAAGATTAAGAGAAAATAAAAAAATAATAAACTTTTTCTGACTCACGGGACCTCAAATTGTGTATTTTCGGTGAAAAACTTGATATCGAAAATTCGATACAATCGCAATTCTTCTTCCTACGAAATAATTAAGAGAATATAAATATATATATCAGTAATAGAAATTAAAATGATCGTTCATTTGTTGTTAATTTAGACATTATATTAATGATGAGCATGACGCCCCCCCAACATTCAGTCTGTTTGTTAACTTGTAATATCATAGATTTATAAAAGCTTTTAACAATCATTTTTAATCTACAACAGTAAAGCTGTTTATTAAAAAGGAAAACATCCTGGAGAAGATTTCCTCTCTTTTTCCACTAACACACATACGCACACAGACACACACACAAAAAAGAAGATTGTCCACCACTAAACGACCAATAAAATCTTTTTTCTACAAAACGTTTCTCTCATTCCAGAAACTCTTTAAAAACCGCGCGCACACACACACACACACTTCTTCCGGCATAAAAAGAGTCCATAACCCAGTATCATCACTGTTGTTGACCTCTTATTACTATTTTGTTCATCGAGCTTAAAAACCCCTTATTCCTTCTTTTTTTTCTTTAAGTGCATTGTGCTTCCATCACCCCCACACATAGTTCAGCTAATTTTCTATTCTCTCTTCTCATTGTGGTTGGCGTTATTAGTGTGTAAGTGTATACACAACCATCTCTTTCCTTCTCCCTCTCTTTTCGTCTCTCCCACTCCCACGACCAATCTCCAAATTCTCTCTATAAACCGTCCAAACAAAAACCAAGATGGAACCCAATTTCCTGTCATGGAAAATATTTGGTTAGAAAATAAGTAAGGAAATAGCGGTAGTCGTAAGGAAGTTGAAAAGACTTGAGCGTGAGTAAGAAAGGAAATTGAGAATTGCTCAATATAGTATAAAATTTAAGCCACAAAAAAAAAAGTTAAAAAATATAAAAGAAACTAACATAAATAATTATTGCAGTTTTGTGATTTGCAAATCAAGGATACGAAATAAAATTTGGTCCATGTGTGTATCCGGTTAGTTTACATCAACGCTTCTGGCACGAAGATTTTGGTCAAAAGCCATCAACCGAAAGTGCGTCTTTAGAGAATGATTTTTTTTTTTCAGATTTTCGCGATTTTTTCAAACAAAAAACGGCTCCAATGATTTTCTTTAGACTGCATAAACTAAAACTAAAGATTAAAAATAAATAAATCATTTTCTTAAAACTTAATATACTTCTTCTCTCTAAAATCCATGAGACAAGTAAAAGATGGGGGATACGAGAGAGAGGATTGTAAGACCCAGTATTAGCTGTATGGCAAAGAACACCTACATAGGGATCATGGATGAAAGCAATGTCATTATTTACTATTACACTGATGGCTCCAGACAGAATGAAACTAATCAGTCTGGGGTTTGGAGCTTGGCTGCAAGGACTGAACCAAGATTTGCGGCTTTAGTGGCCACTGTTTTCCAGGCCGAGATCATTGGTATCACTGAATATGGCTGAATGATGGAGGAGTGGCAGGGAACGGTAAAATAATTGAGGATATCCCAGATAGTCAAGCTGCATTATAAGAATGTTGGAGACCTAGGGTAGTGGGTGAATGTATGAGAAGACTTAATAGCCTTGCTCAGGAACAGATAGAAGCTTTTCTGGGTTCATCCAGGCTAAAAGATTTATACAAAATAAAAGACAGGGTCATGTAAAATACCGTTTCTCATTGAGTACGATACAATTGAGGGTGCTGGAGGTTTACTGACTGGACATCTAATCTGGAGGTTTACTGGGTAGCAAATTATGCAGGACATCTAATCTCCAGTGTCAGAATTTGAGGAGGAAGACGAGGAAACGGTATATCACTACCCAGGTAAATGTCCCCGTTTCGCCAATATTAGGTTGTACATATTTGGAACGGCAACACTCTCAGAGTGCTTGGGGGTATTGGAGTTCAGGGATATCTTAGGATATTGTAGTCAGAGTGGTAGACTGCTGGGGGGGAGTCTTCTTAGGAGTACATTTTGTTTCCCCCTCTTGAAGGTATAAGAGCCATATCGCTTAGATCATGTGCCTTCGGACACCGATCATTAATAATAATAATAATAAACTTCATATACTATTTACACTCATATTATCACTTTTATTTTTGCAGCAGAAAAATAAAATTAAGTTTCAATTGAGATGTTTGTACGACAATGGCCAGAGGAGTTTTTAAAGAAAAAGAATTCTTTGTTGCTCTACGCAACAACATTTGGTACCCTTCCTCAGGAGCGCTTTAGGGTAGGAGAGGAGTGAACATTGAGACTGAAATGAAAAAGCTAAAATTTTAATACCATTTTAAAATTAAGTTTCTTTCTCATTAAAATAAAAATACCAGTTTATTAAAAAAAAAAAAAATTATTACATATAGATTAGTAAATTACATATTTCACAATTACAGTTTATAAGCAATAATGCCGGAACTAATTAGTAATTTAATTGCTTGTTAAATGATATAAACTTTAACGTAATCATTTTTATTTTACTCCAACGATTTACAAATTTATTTAAAAAATATAACTTTTTTCAATGCTTTAGAAAAAAATATATTACTTAATAAAACCTAATAACATTAAAAACAACTAACAACTAACTGTAATATTAAGTAAATGAAACTTTTATATATAAAATATGACAGTTTCTAGCAGTTGGAGTTTATAATTCAATTAGTTTATAATATTTTCATTTAGGTTGTTTTAAAATGTTTTGTTTGAAGTGTTAACAAAATTAAACTTATTGGAGTCTCACAACTTACAAATAAGTTGTTTTGTAACTAATTCAATTATAAATTCTAAAGTCAGATCCATTGTGATTGGACAATGTTTCCTGCCATTTTATAGTCAGGTGATGGTTATGGATAGGTTATTACGAAATATGTGTAAGGGAAGGGATTAGCTCAATGGTAGCGCGCTGGATTAGCAACGCATTGGTCCCGGGTTCGAATCCCTTAATGCTGCCCTTAGATTTTTTTTTCTTGCTAGGAGCCTCTACAGCTCACTGTCCGGTAATGGGCAGTGTTGTCTGTAGCTAGAGAGACCGGGAGGCCTGCAGTACAATGAGAAAGCTCCGGGGGGCACAATAAATCTTTCAGGTAGCAGTGCAATAATCCCCTAAAATATATATATATATATATATATATAGGATAAGACATTCATGAACTATAAAATACTTTCTTTCTTTTTTAGTAATCTTTTACTATTTTTCCAATTTTCATTTCAAAACTTATAAATTGATATTTTATGAATGATATAGTTTATACAATCTTGAAAGATCCATTGTGCCCTTCTGTACAGATATCCTGGATGAATGTATTTCAGCGAAAAGCACTCCCTAACCTGGTCAATTTCTCTGAGAAATTTCATGATATGGGAAAATTCCTAGAGAGAAATCTCTTTCTCTAGCAGTCAGCTTTCTGGATTTCCAAGGCCTTACAGTTCAGCTCCAATCCACTAAGGAATCTTGAACCCCACGTATCCACCTAATTCTTTAATAACATTAGAATAGAATAGAATAGAATCGGGGGGGGGGGCCTCATTCCACTGCGACCTACAAATTGAGGTCTATTGTGGATCCCCTTAAGTTACAGAACAGCCCCCAGCTTTGCCCTCCTAATCAATCCTAGCAAAGCTGAGAGCGGCTCCGTCATGAAGCTTTCAGCTTCGGGATTGCCCGTCCCCAATTGAAGAAACCTAATCCTCGCCAGGCCGGCGCACTCACAAAGGATGTGCGCCGGGGTCTCCTCCTCTACCTTGCAGAATCGGCATACCGCACTATCCGCAAGTTGTAGGTGGTGCATGTGTCTATTCAGCCTACAATGCCCTGTTAGTAGACCCACAATTAACCTTATATCCCTTCGGGTTTGGCTCAGTAGGTCTTTGGTAAATTTAGGCAAATGTCTTTTGATGAAGAGCTTTGCCTGCCTCCCACCAACGCAGACGCTGATCTTCTATCCACCCCTTGATAGAAGTTTGGATGAGGCTCCTGGACAAGCCGCAGACATAACATTAAGAGTAGGTTCAGTTATACTACTCCTTTCTATAACTCAGTCTGTTTGAGAAATCTTTAACAAAGTTATATTTCCTGATCATCTCACTCTTAGGAGAGTTACAGAAACGGGAGCCGAAGCCACTGTTTAGTGCCAATAAACGCTTTTCTCCTGGATCCCTTCCCTAGCCTTTTCTAAGCCCTTCTCCATACTATACATACACAGTTTTTGGAAAAATATTTTATTAATGTAAAATGAAAATGTATAATGTAAAAAGAAAATCTGAACAGGGGCAAAAAACCATCCCATATGACATCTTTCCCAGCAATTTTCACAACTTTACTTATTTTCCACACTTTATCTTAGTTGTAGGCTAATATGTTGAATTTAAATTGTATTTGGTTGGTTATCTTCAATGAAATACCAGTTTTTTTTTTACCCTTCATATTTATTAATGTTTTATTTTATTTTAATAATAAAACACGACGTTTCGGCGTCTGTCCACGCCGCATTTTTGAGAGTAGAGATGATTTTGTTGTATATAACAATATATAAAGTACTGCAATTAGAAAAATATCAATAATTAATGTGAGTTCAAACACTATTACGATTGTACGATACAGTAAAAATTATACCAGAATTGTTTAAAAATTTAGTATTCTGATATTCACCAACTATGTTCTGTAAGGAAGTATACTTTTTTTATTTTATTGAAATATATTAAATAACTCTCGTTAAATTAGTTTCAGCCTCTTAATAACCATAGATAATACTTTATTTAGGTACGCCAGTTTTTCAGCTGAGTTTTCATTTATAATGAAGTCTTCATCATTAACTGTTGTAAAGAATGAATACATTTTTATATTAAGCTGGGGTGAAGATTTTCAAAAATAAATAAATTCTCAGAATTTCCTAGAAAAAGCTTCCATGTATAAAGAAAATATTGATCAATAAAAATTGTATGAATTGCAAGAAGAGGTGTCGTCTGAATGTTATCACACTTTTACATTCTTTAAAATAATTTTCCTCCATTAAATAAATTGTTATTAAAAAAAAAATAAAGTAAAAGAAATTGTAAGATATTTTAGTAAACTGAACTTTTTAGCAGTCAGCACTTAAATCAAAGCGCCATTCTAAACGTCAATCAATGTCATTCTATTGTATTTCTGTTTAATTTAGAATAAATTGAGAGTTTGAGACAGGTATTAAATCAATTTTTGTTTGACCTTAATTTTGTACAACAAATACTTAATAGAGAGAGTTCTTTTTTAAAAAATTGTTATGAACATTTTAGAAAATTGTTTTGAGATGTTAGATGATTTGTTCAATATTTTTAGTAAGAGGAAATGTAATCGTGCCAAATTTTCGATATCGAGTTTTCACCGGAAATATCCGTTTTGAGGTCCCTTGAGTCCAAAAAAGTGGCTTTTAGCAATGGTCTGTGTGTGTGTGTGAGTGTGTGAGTGTCTATGTGCGTGTGGGTATGTATGTATGTATGTATGTATGTATGTATGTATGTGAACAGCATAGCTCAAAACCGAAAAATCGCTGAAAGTTGAAACTTGATATTCCGTTTTGGAATCACTATGGAATCCGACAGTAGGCCAGCGGTAGAAATTCCTCGACCGGAAGTACCACTTTAATAAATGATTTTTTCCCTTTTTTGTAGTTTTCTCAAAAATGGCTCCAGCGATTTTCTTTAAACTTGATATATCAACTACACATACAAAGATCTACAATTTTTATTTGGAACATATCTCCGACAAAATGCATTCAGGGGCACTTTTACGGGAGGGGGGTGGTGGGTTGTCCTCTAAAGTCCTATTTCAGTTTACTATACAATTCTATCATCTAAACAATATTAATTTAGAATTAAATATGTTGTTGAAATTCGAGTTTGAAAAAATCGGATGACCGGAAGTGCGATTTTTACTAAAATGTATTTTTCAGTTTTCTGGTATTTTTTTTACTTTCTTGCAATTTTCTCAAAAATGGCTCAAACGATTTTCTTCAAACTTTGAATATTAACTACACATGCAATGATCTACAACTTTTATTTAAAACATTTCTCTGGAAAAATTCACTTAAGAGTCCTTTTGGGGGAAGGGTGGGGTTAGGTTTCCTCTAAAATGCTATTATAGTTGAATATACAATCCTACCATCCAAACAGAATTAATTATAAATAAATAGATGTCCAAAATTCCGAGTTTCAAAAAAATAAGTAAACCGGAAGTGTGCGCTTTTAGTAAACTTTTGTTGCAGTTTTCGACGAACTCCAACGAATTTCATCAAATTTGGTACACAAACTATAAAACTTGTCAATTACAATTTTGAAAACTGGAGTAAGAGAAAGTTGTGTGAGTGTTTCACACCAGATTTTTTTTTTTTTTTTACTGAACCGTGGAGGAAAGAGGAAGAGTTTGGCCAATAAAGTTCTAGAAGTTAACAGGATTAGGTGCATGGTTAATTCTTAAGCAAATCTGATGAAAAAGTCTATAATGTCCATAGAATCTTGTTTGAATTGTTAGCTGATATGTTCATTTTTATTTGAAAGTTATCAACTTCTTTCTTTAGTTTATGATATGAGGGAAAATTACCTCACAAAAAAAGAGAACAAATGAAATGATGCCTATTTTATAATACTTATAGTTAATTGTACTTTATTTAGGAGAAAAGCAATTCTAATAAAGAAAACAGATTTTCCCGGGCAAATTGATTTTTATAAGGAGTACTGGGGTAACACAATAAAGTTACACTTCCTTCTAAAATACCACTTCAGTACAATGTATGATTCTACCAATGATAGAATATTAATGGTACTTTACAAAATCACTGATAGAATTTCAAATTTGAAGAAAATGCTTCAACCGGTAGAGTTATACAATAGGTTTTGGTATTTTTGAATTTTTTCCGTATTTTTCTTAAAAAACAGTTGTAGTTATTGAAATTTCCTTTAAACTTGGAAGACTGCACAGACATAAAAACCTATCAATTTTATTTGTAACTTTTTTTTGTTTTTGTTTTCGAAAAGCTTATTTTTTGTAGTAGTGCAGAATTTGCGGTCATTTTTTTCAGATGTTATTGGCGCTTTTTTCTGGACTACAGGCGGCAGGGAACTGGGGCATAGGTGTTTGGGCCAAAGGATAAGTTTCCCAACATCTTGGAAGATATGTTCAATTTAACCTCGATAGGAGATAACGGAACAAGAAGATTGTAATCCTTTCCGATAGTCAGGCAGCCATTAGAGCACTAAGTTTCTATGTTATAAGCTCAAAATATGTTTGGGAATGCTTAGATAAGCTTAATGACCTGTGCAAAGAGAACAAAGTCACTCTGTTTTGGGTGCCACTTCAATAAGGCACACAATAAGCCTTTCGAAAAACTGGTTGAGCTTCCGATTTTAACTGAATGTTGATTTTAAATTCTTTTATAGGTTTATCAATATTTAATTTTGAGAAAACATGCGAGTATGACTTTATTAAACTTTCTATATTAGAATTAACTGTGCTAACATTTGACTTTTTAAATACCGAACTTATTGTTAATTAATGACTGACTATTATTTAACAGACATAAATTTTGTAACCAGCCCGGACTGATAACATCGAGCCAATTTCGACTTAGGATGACTTCATGCGTTAAATGTTTTGCGGTTCACTAAAGGTAATGTATATTTATCTCCATTGACTTCGACTTCTTTCTGCTACGAAATATCCACATAATTCCAAATTATGCCCATTTGTGGTGTTTAATTTGCCCGAAAAAGGCCTCGACTACAGTTGGAAACTTCCTTTTTGAAAAGACATTATACTGGTAACACACCCCGAGACAACTGAAAAATTAAAATTTAGATCATTAACATTTACAGATAAATAAGAAGCTTCGGACTTAATTAAATTATCAGACATTATTTTTCCTTTAGACTCAGCAGCTACTAAACTAACATCACTTTGTTTACTAATTTTTTACTTTTTTTTTTGACATACAACGTGCACTTATCTGGGCCCCTGCTGATAAAATGTCTCTGCTAGCTTTTGACATGACTTACTACTCTTATAACTGGCCTTGATTTACTGTTTCCTTGACGTTGGTTTATTCCTAGCTTCTTCTCAAACTTTTTCACAGCTATGACGTTAACAACACCTTCATTAGTTAAGACTTCTTGTGACCTTTCTACCGTTTCAGATTCTTGAACTAGTTTGACAGTATCTTCCCAATTTAAATTATTTGGTTGCGACAACAACTTTCTTAACAACTGTGGATTATTAATTTCTGAAATTAATCTATCTTTTAACACTTGTGATAGAAAATTATCAAAGTTACAATGTGATGACCACGACGTAAGGCCGCTAAGTACTCAGTTAAGATTTCATTTTCTTTTTGTTGGCGTGAATAAAATTTATACCTGTTAGCAATTTGATAATTTATTGATGCATAATAATTCTGAAGACAAGTCATAGTAAGCAAAAGACACCTTCTGTAAAGTCTTAGGATATACAGCGTCTTTTAGAATTTTAAAAACTTCTGCTGGCAAAACCACGCACAAAACATTTACTTGCTGACTGACTTCGATATTTGTAAGACTAAAATAAATGTTCAGATGATCAAGACATGACATCTTCTAAACCATCTTGAAAAAAAAGGTCACGGAATTTTTAATTGTACCATATTTGTAGGTTTTTCTACCGACTTTTCTTTTGACGTACTCATATTTAAATACTATACTTACCATTATTTATAAACCACTATATAAGAATAAACAATAACAAGTTATCCTAATCCGAGTTTACTCGAAGGTTATTGTTCAGCTGCTTAGATTTATATTTTAGACGGACCTGCGCAGAACGAAGCAACACTATGGAAGACAATTCCTATTTTACGAGCCTTTTTCCCTTGATACCAATATGGCTTCCGCATTAATGAAGGGTCCCATACTGACCTTGAAATAGCTTTCCAACGAAAGTATAACTTTCTTGACTTTTCTAAGCTTAATAAGCAATCAAATAATATTCATAAACGAACAGAAATAATTTTTCAATACCTGTGACACCAATTTCTAGAAATATTCTTAACAGCCTATTGGCTGTACATATTTGTAATATTCGACTGGATGAACTATTCTTAATAACACTTATGAGTTATGACTTCGTTTTTCTTCGTCGCCACTTTTATTTATACGAGTATTCATTACACTTCAATAAGAACACAATTTTTATCAAATTTTATTACATTTTTATTAAATGTTTAATTAGATTCAACATTACAAATATATTTTATATATCTATACAGCAAGTTAACCAGCACTTGTCTAGGGCAGACTGCTCTACCTACCGGCAAGCACCACCTACACACAGATTTTTCAGTGATGCCAACACAACAGGCATATGGGCATTGAACGGAATGAGATGGCCGTCGCTCTGGCAAGGAAAGATGCTGCATATCTACTTTTGAGGCCTGAACCATTTTGTGGAACCAGCCTCTCCTAGAGGAATCTCCTTCAAGAAGGAGAAGAAAACAAGGAGGTCTCCATCTCTGTGACACTCCCTTCCAGGACTGAGGCAGGCAAATTCCTGCTTGGCGCATTTATAATGGGTTACACCCAGGGAGGACGGAAGCATGCATCGGCCTCATCAAGTATAAGCACCGCATTCTTACAGGGGCGTTTCTTTTCGGGGCATTGTAGACTCAGGGGACACCTGACGGAGCTGGGCTTGGAGAGTGACGACAGCATGTGCAGATTCTGTGGGGAGATGGTGGAAACTCCAATACATTACCTAACGGACTGCGATGCTACCGTTCAGAGAAGATTCAGGTGGGTGGTTACCAGAAGGAGTAGGGGAAGATACCCGTCCTAGAGCCCCACCAGGATACGTAGATTCCTTAGGGATCTTAACCTGAGAGGTTGCTGTAGGCTGGCGTACGGCACCTAGAGGCATAGCGCAATAGACCGTGTATTCGCCAGAATAAGTAACTGTCCACCCCCCACCCCCACCCCATATTATAATTGTATTAACAGCATAGTGTATTATACCAAAAACATTTTTTTTATCAAATGAGAAGGGGCATAAGGACGCGTGGAAATGAGAAGTTTTCCACGCAGGTGCCGGGCATTATTACCGGCGCTACCCCTGCCTATAAAGTCCTGTGAGTGTGTTGTTAGTGATTAAATTAAAAAAAACATGTTATTTATTACTGAAATTAATTAATAATCACCGACGTCATAGTTCTAAGAAAACTCATGGTGAAAACTTATTATTGCAGAAGAAAAAGTTGAATGTGTGGTTTCAGACATGGAAATTTTTATGTTTGTTTAATGATAATAATACTGAAATTAAATATATAAATTCAATTTAAAATACGATATACTGTAATTATATGTTTTAGCTTATTGTTTAGGTTTAAGAAGACTGAACGTGAGAGAGAGTGAGAGAGGTATATCTCTTTCTCTTTCAGCCTGAATAGTGTAATTTCTACAGGCAAATCTCGGTATGCTATGAAGTTGTTACAAACTGATAAGTATACTTTATATGCTTACAAAGATATGTAAGTATATATATTAAAAGATAGTAGATATCTCTAGAGACTCCTTAATAACTTAGCAAGTTTAAAATATATCTTAATATAAACATGTTCTTTTACAGAAAACTAAAACAGTACATTTTCACAGTAAATATTAACAAAAGAGAAAATGTGACAAAAAAAGAAAATTACACAGTTTTTCACTAGCACCAGAACACTAACACAACTTTTCATTATTTCTCTTAATACAAATTTTTATTACCAAATTTTCGTTAAAAATTAGGATGTTAACAATGTTTAATTGGCCTGACTATAAAATAAAAGAAGATATATACCGGCGACAGACTTATGTGGAGCGTCCTTTGTCAAAAACAAAATAAATCTGGTGTGAAACACTCACACAACTTTCTCTTACTCCAGTTCTAAAAATTTTAATTGACAAATTTTATATTTTGTGAACAAAATTTAATGAAATCCGTTGAAAACTGAAAAACTGTTCAGTTAAAGCGCACTTCCGATTTACTAGTTTTCTTGAAACTCGGAATTTTGGCCATCTATTTATTTCTAATAATTTTGTTTGGATGATAGAATTTTACAATCAACTATAATAGCACTTTAGAGAAAAATATAACCCCACCCCTCCCCCCAAAAGTGCCCTTAAATGAACTTTTCAGGAATATGTTATAGTAAAAGTTGAGATCTTTGTATTTTAGTGTAATACGTAGTTTCAAGAAAATCGTCTGAGCCATTTTTGAGAATATCGCGAAAAAGTAAAAAAAATCATTTAATGTGGTAATGTGGTAAAGTAAACGCACTTCCGGTCATCCGATTTTTTTTCAAACTCGGAATTACAACATATTTAATTCTAATTAACATTATTTAAATGACAGAATTGTCTAATAAACTCAAATAGCACTTTAGACAAAAACCTAACCCCACCCCTCTCCAAAAAGTGCCCTCAAATGTATTTTCTCAGAGATATGTTATAAATAAAAACTGTAGCTCTTTGTATGTGTATTTGATATATGAAGTTTTAAGAAAATCGTCGGCACCATTTTTGAGAAAATTGCAAAAAAGTAAAAAAACAGCAACTAGTATAGGTACTTCCGTTATTTTGGCAGATAACACACTGTCAGATCCCATGACGGGCACGGAATTCCCACTGCAACTAGAATGACATGGTAAGCCCAAGCTTGTGTCAGGAGGTTGTGGTAAAACCGTAGGCTTGTCTTTGGCCGGGCCAGTGACCATTCTAGGCCTTCAAGTAGGGGACTTGTTCCCTCTACAAAATGGTACCACGGGATCGTGAGCCAAGCCCGGCGGAGTTCTGTCTCCGTTCTCACGAGTAGCGGAAAGGTTTCGTGGTGGTCGAGGTTTTGCGATGATGATAGTAGAGTCCCAGTGTATCCGTTCTGTGGGAGGAAGTTGGTTGGTTTGCCTTCGGGAATAGTTCCGCCTTCTTCCAATCCCTCACAACAACATGTCAGATCCCATGGCGAGACCAACTTCCTACGGTTTTTTGTTTTTGAGCTATGCTGTTCACATACACACACCACAGACTATTTGCTAAAAACCACTTTTTTGGTCTCAGGGGACCTCAAAACGTATATTTCCGGTGAAAACTAGAAATCGAAAATTTGACATGATTACAATACTTCCTCTTACTAGGAGTAAGAGAAAGTAAAAAAAACAAAGTTTGTATAGTTTAAATTTAAAGTTAACCGACCGTCTCCCAAAAAATTTGTAGTGTCAATTTTTTGGAATGAGAAATTTTTTTTGTCTGTTTAGCGAACATTCCAAGTTTAAACAAAATCGTTGTTTTACGCAAAAATTTTGAAACCCCCCGAAAAGAACATTTTCTTGAGAAAAAGTTTAAATAAAAATTATTAGATAATTATGTATGTAGATAGTATAAAAAATTTAAAGGAAATCGTTAGAGCCGAATTAGATAATATCGCGAAAAACTGGAGAAAAAAAAAATACTCAGAATGTGGGTACTTCCGGTTGATGGTTTTTATCTGCAACCTTCGTGTCAGATGACATACACACGCACACACACAGACACACACCATTGGCTAAAACAGTTTTTTTCCTACTAAGTATTTGCAACATACAAGTATTTCCGATAAAAACCACAATTTTGAAAAGTTGACATGATCGCATTATTTTTTCTTAATAAGCAAAAGTAAAAAGATAAAAATATCAACAAACAAAATAAATATAAAAATCGTGTTGCAAACGATACACCGATAATATTTTATTTAAAAATTTACTTAATCAGAAAGATTAATACATAATATTTACGGCTTGGAATTGTATCCGTCAGCTGGAGAGAAAGTTGTTTCAAACATTATAACAAAAATATTATTCTATTATTATAATAAAAGAGTTTTCTTTCTTTAATATGATACATAAGAAAAAAAAAGAAAAGAAAAATACAAACTCTGAAAATAAATAAATACATAACATTGGAAAAGGAAATATTATGAAACATAAAAGTTTTATACAATATTAAAATTAATGATGAAAAAGTTAATTAATTATTAATATTGAAAGAACAAATTAAGTGAAAAATTAAAGAAACAAAAACGAATAGACATTGAAAAACAAAACAAAACAAAAACAAAAATTATATATATAGATATAGTATATAGATAGATAATAAAGGGCATCCTTCCAGCCACTAATTATCTTATCGTAAAGTCTTACTTATCCGATAGGTATTTTCAAGTACAAATCGGATCATCTTTCTCTCCTCTCAATGATACCGAAGCTGGAGTGCCGCAAGGCAGCAATCTAGGTCCTATCCTTTACTCAGTATACACTGCAGACATACTGCAGACCATCCTTCTCACCTATGCAGATGATACTGCTATCCTGTCTTCCAATAATGATCCCGTAACAGCCCATAGAAAGCTATAAACCCACTTCGCCTCCCTAGAAAATTGGTTCAAAAAATGGGTCATTAAACTTAATGAAAATAAGTCCCAAACATTACCTTCACTCTACGTCGCATTACTCTTCCCCCCAGTCTACTACAACTTAATTCCCTTACCAGTGGTCAATGTTGCTCGCTATCTTGGGCTTTACTTAAACCGAAGACTTACATGGAATTCTCATACACGACTTAAAAGAATAGGACTAAACAGACGCTTTCGACAACTTAAAAGACTACAGGACAACAGATCTAAACTCTCCCTAGACAATAAAAGACTAATTTATACATGTATTTTGAAGCCTATCTGGAACGGAACGCCTTTTGGCGTACGGAATAGAACTATGAGGTTCAACCAAACGCTAAAATCTCCAAAGACTCCAACCCCTACAATCCAGAATCCTTCGTTACATTGTAAACGCTCCTTTTTACGTCTCCAACCGAACCATACATACTGATCTTAATATACCGTTCATTGCTCAAGTCGCCCAAACCCGTTACAGGAAATTCCATATTAACGTACAGGCTCACACAAACCCTTTAATTCAACACCTGTCTTCCCGAACACTTACTAATAACCCTCCTAGCCGTCTTAAAAGACAATGGCCTCATGATCTCCTCTCAAGTGAAGAGAGTCAATAGTGATTGTGTATAGTTTTGGAGTGTTACCATTGGGTAGCTTCTCCACTCATTTTGTATGTATGTTCTTTATATGATTGTTACTTATAGCGCTTTCGCGCTGATTGTAGCATTAATAAAGATTTAAAAAAATATATATATTTTAATAAAAAAACAGAAATCAAAAGTTAAATTCCTGCACAAGCTGGTACCGATACCGCCAGGCAGATCGAGCAAAATTATGAGCCCCCTACAGTTATAAGCATTAAGAAGGGCTTGCAAAGAGTGCAAAGTTAGGAAACGAACTCCGAGGCAACGCAAATGAAATTCTGCAAGAATTGGGGCAAACCGCTAAAAAAATGTACAATATCCTCTCTAGTATTGAGGTTACACAAGGAACATCTCTTTCTTACCTCCTCCTTATCCACCCAAAGTGCAATTTAAATACAATAATTCGCCCCTCATTTTAAATAACCACCTCATCTCTTTTAAATGCAATGATGACTGGCGGTCAAAGAAGAATAATTTACAGCTACTATCCAACTGTTTGGAGTAAGCAAATCTCGAGGACGTACTCATGCTCTACGCAGACTCCTCCCGATGCACCAATCTTATCTTATCTAACAAGGTCGATAGCTGGCTTTTCCAAACACTCACGTCGTCAACAGAGGGATCAAAGTGACAAGAGTGTCCATTGGCCAAGTTAATCCAATGCTGAAACCAAAAAAAAAACGATACACCATGCTTTTTTCCATGTCTTCGTATTAACAGATCGTCAGATTGCAACCAATTTTTGCTATCTCTTACTCCTGGTAAGAGGAAGCACCGCAATAGTATCGTCCAATTTTGCGAAATTGAGTTTTCACCGGAAATACAAATTTTATGGTCCCCAGAGTACGAAACAAATGCTTTTAGCGAACAGTCTGCATGTGTGTTTGTGTTAAATGCATATCTCAAACACGAAAAATAGCAAGAACCCCTGAACTTGGTATTCCGTTTAGGTACTACCAGCACTTCTGATACGAAGGTTTCGGGTAAATTGCAAGTACCGAAAATGTCTTACTTAGTTTTTTTTTTTTTTTTTTTTTTTTTTTTAATTTTTCGCCATTATCTCGAAAACAGCTTGATGGATTTTCTTTAAACTTCGAATACTATCTACACAAATAAATTCCTATTTTGGGGGATTCTGAAGGAACAGTAGCGTTCGGCTTTCCTTTGAAGTACCACTTCAATAAAATGTGTGGTTTTTACCACCTATATAATAACAATATACACAAGAAGTATTCCTAGAATTCCAAATTTGAAGAAAATCAGTTAACCGGAAGTGTGACTTTACAGAATAGATGTGGGAGTTTTTGGAATTTTTCTCGGAAAATGAATTTCTTTAAACTTGGAATGCTCGTTGCACAGATAAAAACGTATTGAAATGTTATTTGGTGTGATGTGTTGTTGTATGTTTGTAGTGGCTTGTGTGGCTTGAGCGGTTTAGTAAAAGGGCTTGTAAGTATATATGTTTAAGAGAGTGAAGTATCAGAAATAAGAAAGTAGTCACCACTGCTAAGAATAAATATATTCTATTGAAATAATAACTACAAGTTATTTGCAAAGAAATTGTTAACTTATTAATATGCAATGATGCTAAGAGAGCGAAAAACAAGTGTTCTGCTTCGGTGTCTACAACAAAACTGTCTTGTAGGAATGTCTTCTAATTGTTCGTTCATTTCCTCCCTTGTGAGAAGAAGGGGGTAGGACAATGCTATTAATGTTCATGAACTCTAAAAGACAATAGTGGTCTTCTACCTGAAATGTCCTTTTGCAAGGGAATGTCCACATATTCTTCATAATTTTGTTTTTTTTTTCAAATTAAATATATTTTTGTATTTCTTGCATCCATCACATTATCTTTGTTAACAATAAATATATTCTATTGAAATAATAACTACAAGTTATTTGCAAAGAAATTGTTAAATTATTAATATGCAATGATGCTAAGAGAGCGAAAAACAAGTGTTCTGCTTAGGTGTCTACAACAAACTATATCGAAGGAATGTCTTCTAATTGTTATTTCAAATCTTCCCCTGTGAGAAGAAGGGGCACACAATGCTATCAAGTTCATGAACTCTAAAAGACAATAGTGGTCTTCTACCTGAAATGTCCTTTTGCAAGGGAATGTCCACATATTCTTCATAATTTTGTTTTTTTTTTCAAATTAAATATATTTCTATATTTCTTGCAGCCATCACAGTATTAATATTTTTTTGCTTTTTTTAATTCGACATAAAACTGGACAATTAAACAATTAATTGCTAAACTGTGTGAAAATGGGCCAGGTGGTTAACACTACTTGGAGAACCTTTTCAAAACCAAGAGCCATTTTTATAACCATTCATTGGCGCCAATATAGATAACGTTGAACTAGTATTGTTAATATAAAAAAAAAAAAAAAAACAAAGCAATAGCCCCGCGGAGATGAGGTTGTTTTATACGATATAAATTGAATTTCATATCTTGATTACCTGATGGCCGATATATAATGTTAAATATAAAAAATAAAAAAAAAATAAAAAAGAGGTATGGAGGTTTATTGAGCTTTGCAATTACATCAGCAATCTTCTTTTCCACATATTTTACAATACCCTACCTCTTTAGTAAATTGTGGTACAATAAATAATGTTTTTTTTTTTATATCTTTTATTATATCGTAAATAAGATATAGTAAATACCACAAAGAAGTTTATTATAAGAAAATGTTTTAGAGAAAAATAAATAATCGATTAAGTCAAGTGAAATGAATTTAAGCGAGAAAAATTGGATATATGATTGGTTATGATGGGAAAAAAATTTAATTTTCCTTTAATAAGAAGTCAATTTTCCATCTATCAAAAACAATAAACGGTTATTAGTTAGTAGAAAGTAGAACGATTAATTGTAAACAGAGAAGATTATCGAAATACACTATTGATTCTACGCTTTGAAAACTTGTCAATAACAAATGCTTTACTTGGTCTTTAATAATAAGACTTAGCCTGGGATGATAAGTGAGTTGAAACAGACAGTGTGAGTGTGCATGGTGAAACGGATCTTGAACACTATATACCCTTTGTTGTGTTGTTGAACTAAAATAGTTTGATCTAGCCTGTCTGTTGCAGACTTTGTTATTATCTTCAATTACGTAACTATAATAATGCTGGCCTATTGGATAGATCTAACATTATTCTATGTTACACATGTTACTATGATGATTATGATACAAATCCCCCCTGTCTATGCCCCCCGCCTATAAACTTGCTTACAATGTTATGATGATTTTCATAACAGACAACATGATAACACTACGTAATTATACATGTACTATATTAATATTCACACAGTGAACGATGTAATGTGAGCCGCTATCACATTATGACCACTATTTACGATCACCCACAGCTGTAAGAATTTTTTGTCAACAAAATAACTCCCACCACCAACGTAACTTAACACTGAAAATTTTATTCAAGATCTATTTACAACAGAAAATGCAACTTTACTGAAAGAATAGGTTTTTCTTCAGTTTCTCGCGTTTTTTCTCAACGATTTCTTTTTTCTTTCTCTTTTTTAACTGGTCGGGAGAAGTATTGTTTACCTTGTCAAAGTTTCGAAACTGGAATTTCTCCGGAAATATATGTTTTGAGGTCTCCTGAGTCACAAAAAGTATTTTTTTACTTTCTCTTACTCCTAGTAAAAGGAAGTATTGTAATCGTGTCAAATTTTCGATGTTGAGTTTTCAGCGGAAATATCCCTTTTGAGGTTCCCGGAGTCCAAAAAAGTGGTTTTTAGCAAATGGTGTGTGTGTGTGGGTGTGTGTGTGTACGTATTCACATACGCATAGCTCAAAAACAAAAAAATCGTAGAAAGTTCAAACTTGATATTCCGTTTAGTTATCACCATGGGATCCGACAGTGGGCCATCTGTCAAAATTCCGCAACCAGAAGTACCATATTACTAGTTTGTTTTTTTTTTACGTTTTTGCAATTTTCTCAAAAATAGCTCCAACAATTTTCTTCAAACTTGTTATATCAACTACATATACTAACAACTAAAACTTATATTTGAAACATTTCTCCGGGAAAATTCATTTAAGGGCATTTCTGGGGGAGGGGTTAGGTTTTCATCTAAAGTGCTATTTCAGTTTATTAGACAATCCTATCATCTAAATAATGTTAATT
>JAAEAF010010925.1:0-26665 GCA_011037195.1 Triatoma infestans | reverse complement strand
TTTCCAGCTCTGCGGAACCAACCACCACAACAAATTTTTCCAGAAAATTTCATTTTAGGTTGTTTGTAGAATCTCTACCATTACATTGTAAATGTTATATGAGTTTGTGTAATTTTTAGGCGCTCTCATCCAGATTATTGTCTCAACACATTCTGTTTCTACCTGCCAAAGGTACTAATCAACATGTATCCCACTACCACTATATTCATGTTAGAACAACTGAGTAAAAATTTCCACGTTTAACGAAAAATTAATCCTTTTTATAATTATATTAACTGCAGTAAGAGAAAAGCTTGTTAATGTTTCACAAGTTTTTTCGTTCCGACTGATGCAAGCCTCCTAGAGCCTAACTACGGATAAACGGAACCCATGAGCTTTGTGCAAAAAACCAACTAGGACTTGAGCTGTCCAAGTATAGCCTTTTATTAGATACACAAGTGTTTTTTTGGTTGCTGCATTCCTTCCGAGAATTTGGAAATTTGACCCGAAATTTTAATATACTCTTTCAGACTAAATGAACTGGATATTTGCAATTTTCTAAATTACAATTTTCAATTTACAATCAGTGCTAAAGTGTCAAATTTTAATGCAATTGCCTTCTAGAACCAACACAGTTTATTTATCACATTCTACATTAAAATAAAAATTATATGTATTGGGTAATCAACAAGGAATATCTGTGGAATCTACTCGGCAGTTGTAGAAAAGTCTTACACGAGTTTGAATAAACTAATTTATTCTGTAAAATTTTACTAGTGCGTAAAATAAATGTAAAACATTCATTTTAAATATTGTATTTAATATTTTTAAAAAAAGCAGGAAAGCAAATATTAACTGGATGAGTTTCAGTGAAGGGAGTGGATGGATTTCAGGAATGTTAATTTATAGTTTTATAATATTAGCGCGAATTACTTATAATATCATGTTTTGTTAATGGATAAATTTCCATTTTTATCCATACTAATGTGAACCGTTCATTTTTTAAATGCTAATGAAAAACAAAACTGTTCAAGAGTGTAACTCATTTTTATTCACATCATTCATTTGACTTGTATAAACCAGTGGATTATTTTAATAACCAAAACTTAAGTGTTATTGGTTAATCATGTTAAAAGTAGCTATGTGTAATAATGGCAAAAAAATCTGGTAGGGTACACACACTATTTCTCCTACTCCTACAGCTATTTATAAAATGATAATTTCGTTGAATTTCAAATTTTGCTCACACAGGAGCTGGCGGGGGAAAATGCAAACCTATCAACACAGGTAGAAAGGTTGATACCTTTACAACACATTGTAAAGAACCAATAATGAACACACACATTTGAATTCTGAAACATGTCTCAGATACCTCAGAATAACATAAAAACAAATTTTTTCAGAAAAATATTTCAAATTAAAAGTGATATGTATGAATTCTCGAACAGTTTTGTTTTTTCATTAGCATTTAAAAAAATGAACGGTTCACATTAGTATAGTACAAACACATTAGTATAAAAATGGGAATTTTTCCTTTAACAAAAAATGATTTATGTGTGTGTAGCTAGTATTCGAAGTTTAAAGCAAATCGTTGGAGCCATTTTCGAGAAAATCAGGATAAACAACAAAAATGTTGTTAATTCCTGCATAAACTGCAGTAAGAATTGTATGTAATTTATATCACTAAAATCCCCTAAACGCAAAATAATTCATTGTTAAGCAGCTAGCTTTGAAGCTTCCTAAATTATCATGGACAGTAATCACATTATTGATGCACTATACGAGTATTATGCTCACAGTTCTAGCTTTAACAATGAACGAAAAAGAAAGTAAAATTAATTGTAATAATAAACTATTGTTTAAAAAAAATACTGATAACTGTATCATGGAAACATGAAAAAATTGACGGTGTTAAAAATGATTGCATAATAAACCCACTGGCTTACTTTGGATATCTTGTGAAACAAAGGTGTAAATAAATCTGTATCATAATTTGACTGACAGCTTCCCTTGTAAGATAGCAACAAGTCTTTCTAATCCCATACCAGTATCGACAAAGTTTTGTTTCAATCGAATGAGAAAAATTATCTTCAAGTCTATGACAAATTATTTAATGTTATTAACACAATGTTTGTAAAAATTTGGCCTAATTCCTGAAGTTGGGAACGATTGGCTTACTTATTATACTGAATAAAGACTAAGTTCCACAATTCTGTGAGATCTGGCAAATCTGTGTTCACTAAGTTTGTACGAGATTGGGCACCAAGATGATCGTAATGTATTTCTGCAGTTGGACCGCAAAGATCTGTGGATCCCATTTCCCAGAAATTGTCCTCGGTGCTAAAAGGTAATATCGGTACTTGTCAACTCTGAAAATAATTCCTTTTTTTATTTTACAAACACCTCAAGAGAAATCAAAAGGTTATGTACTTTTTGAGGCAAGGATGATTAATTAGAGCAGCAGAGCAAAAATATTTGGATAATTGCAAGAATGAGCGATACATCATAAATGGCAGAAATTATAGAACCCATAATCCCACACAGAATTATAGGAAAAATCTGATTTGTCCCATTATTCAAATCTAATCTGAGCAATAATGCAAAGGCTTACTATATTTGTCCGAGGGAGGACCAGTTTTGAAGATCTAAAGCCCTTCTGGGCCCTGACAGCTACCCTAAAGAATGCATTAACAAGCGGGCCTAGATCAGAAATTTTATCCTTGACCCAATTCCTGAAAAAATTGGCAGTTCCTAAAATGAAGAGTCCATGTAGTTTCAGGACATTCTGTTTCCGAAAAAAGATCTTGAACATGATTTCACAAACCCAACAATCTGCCAAAAAATGAATGGTATTTCATCTTCTACTTCATAAACTTTATAAAGTGGATCTTGAACTCTGTTGAAAGATATCCGACTATGATAAAGAGAAGTCCTTGGGGGAGACACAGAACATCTCATTATAAGTCCGTTGACGGTCCCTAATGAGCAGTTTGGACAACTGATAACCTGTAAGCAAGAATGAAGGCTCTCCAGCCTAAAAGCTAGATAATTTAGCCAATATTCCTAAATGCTCATTACCAGTTAGATTCTCATAGTGGTTTCCATCCAGATTAGGGTATCCGAAGGAAGATTGTGGCCCATTCAAGGGGCACCAAAGATGACTTCTAGGACTAGATTTCCTCCATTCATAGTGCTAAGATGATTGCCAAAACTCATTACTGATGTACTCAAATAAGAGCTTACTTAATATAAAAGGTAGCTTAGCTCAGATAGTGCTCTTCAATTTCCAAAATTTATTGCTTCATTATTGCTAATTATCTTCTTTCTTTTAATCTTAAACTATTTAATTCCAGCTATATTTATTAATCTACAAACCCTATTTCTCTCCATATTTTCTTTGTTTCCAAATCAGACGGAAGAGACATTCTAAATCTCCTCCAAAATAATTTAGAATGAATGCTGTCCACGCCTGAAAGCCAGATAATTTAGCCAATATTCCTAACTGCTCATTACCAGATAGATTCTCATAGTGGTTTCCATCCAGATTAGAGTATCTGAAGGAAGATTGTTGATTGTTTATTATTGATTGATTGATTGATTGATTGCAATTTGCTCTGTGCAAGTCTGTGTTGTCACACGGACTGGAAAACGCATCCTGAAGATGGGCGAACGCCCGAAACCGATCGATGACCACAAAATGGAGCAGGCTACCATGGAAAATGTCTCTGATGAAGTTACATACAACTTTGCAGGATCTAACGAATATGGTTTAGATGTTATGAGGTTCAAAGCATCTTTCGCCTGCAACAGTTAATATTTTGTACACATTATATTATTACAATATTAATATTACAATCGAAAATATGAGAACTATTTTAATAAGAGGAAAGATATAAACACATCAACAATTACAAAATTATTTCATATATTTATCAAATGAAGAATAATAGATTGGAAAACAACTATTTCAAGGACAGAATGTGTTGATACTTCCGATGTATTATAAGTATTTTTTACTTTGTATTCCACTTAGTCTTTTACATTATCATTATCGCTAAATAAAACTTTATAAATAAAATGTCCAAAACAAAGTTTCCAGCTATACATAAATATAGCATCTGCTTATGAAGAGAAAATTTAATGAAATTAACTGAACTTAAAGTAATCTCCAAAAGACCAGTTGCGTAACTTTCGAAAAATGTATGGTGATAACTGTCGCAGCCTACAGAGTGCAAATCATTGTGTTTGCCACCAATTCTAATGCATTCCTGGCTGTTTGTAACACATAAGTTTGCGGGTTTTGCAATCCCAAGAAAAACCCTTTTGAACTAATAAATGCATGGTAGCTTAGGATATTGAGGATCAGCTCTAAGTGACTGCAGAAAGTTTCTTTAAGGCCATGCTTCTGCATGAATGTTAAGTCTATCAAGAAAAGTTGTCTTTCAAAAAGAAATTTAATATGTAATTGTATAATATGCTATCATCATGGGTTTAAAGATACTCCTTTCTTTTCTTTAACGATAACATCTGCCTTGCTAAATCTATAAAATATACATATATATAAAGAAACATTAGCAGTAAAGAAATTAATCTCTAGTATCGAAACTCAACATACTGAAACACATATTTATCTAAATTGACGTTAAAAAAGAAAATTGTTCAGCTTGATATTTTACAAGTTTTTGCTAGAGTTGGTGGCGAATACACCTCCAATGTAGCTCTGTATTTGATGTAGTTTATGTGGTTTTCTCTGCGATTTTTGAGCTCTTTTTTAGTAAAGTGCTAAATTAAGTTAAAGTGAGTATCAAGATATAATTTTATAAAGAATAGTTTAGAAGAATTGTAAGAAAATTACCTTTTTCATTGGAAAACGGATACAAATAGGACTGTTTTGGATTCAAAGTTGTTATATTAGAGAGAAAGAGAATTTGTTGTGAGTAGTGCTGTGAGACAAGAGAATAGTGGGAGCTCGACTTCAAGGTCAGCCAACTTATTGTTAATACTCATACATTACTTCATAGATTGACGAATTATATCTCTAAATAAAATAAGTATGTAAAGAATTTAATTAATTTATTTTAAAACATCATGGCTTTCAATTAGTATGGTTTGTTCATGGCAAATTCATATTAATAATAATAATAATAATAATAATAATAGTACTTTATTAATTAAATGATTACAATTCATATTACATTCTGCTAAGAAGTGGAAAACATTTTCCACAGACCGAGAATTACACAAAGAACACAGTATAACATCCCTCTCTATCCAAGGAATGTAGTTCAGATATAGCAATTCGCACCTGAGTTTAAATAGCCAGCGAAGTTCTCCTAAAGTTAAACCACAAGTGTTATTAGTTACTAAACTACTCCAATTGCAGCGATGGAGATTCAGACCGCAGTAGAGCCTCTGGGACTGAGAAGAACAAAATCCGCTCTAAAAATGACTGAAAAGTTACGGAGACTACCCGTGAAACACTGGAAAGCCCACACTTTGGCGCAGGAGAGATTGAAAACTCAAAGAACCATATTGGCTGAAGCCAGAGATTTGGCCTTAAGGTACAATATCCCCTGGGATAGGCCTCAAGACTTTCCTTTAGTGACCCATAGGATGCTGCTGCTTCGGGTTCCAAATTTTTCATTGTCCATCGGTTTACAAACAAGTAAAACTGTAGCGTTAGACGTTGAACTGAAGACTTTAGCGTTGGCTACTATTACAGGGAAATATCCCGAAGAAAAATGGTTAAGGGTATACACTGATGGATCTGCAGATCCACGGCAAAGAGTAGCTGGGTCTGGCGTTTACTCCAGTGAGTTCCAGGGATCTTACCCTGCAGGAGCCAATGCAAGCAATTATGACGCTGAGGTGCTTGCTGTTGCAAAAGCAACTGAGCACCTAAAGAAATATCAAGCTAGGAAACATGCGGTCATCCTAGTTGATTCTCAATCTACTATCGTCGCCCTAATAAATCTCGGCCACAGTGATACTTCGCTTGAAGAAAATACAAAACAAGACATCGGGGAGCTGCTGGGTCAAGGGTGGGTGATAACCTACCAGTGGGTTCCTAGCCACTGTGGAATCGAAGGCAACGAAAAGGCGGATCAGTTGGCAAAAGAAGGTTGCCTAATGGACCAGCCTGTGGGACTTGTGCCGTACAGGAATATATGCTCCCTGGTAAACAGCACCATGAATGAGATGCTAAGGGATCTACACAAACATCAGGCAGAAGGAAAAGCTTGGGCTACCCTGCTCGATCGACCGATCCCTAGCCACTTACCTCGACGAGTGTTCACTGCCAATTTTAGATTGACGACTCGCCATGACTACCTACGCGAGCACTTGCATAGGATTGGCGTGGTACGAAATGCCGGATGCCCGCTTTGTAACGATGGCACACTGAACGGTGAGCACCTCGCTGTGTGCCAAGCTGTGTACCAGCAGCGTGAAGATGCTGCCGAACAAGACCCCTATTACGCTAGGGCTCTCTTATATTGGGTTGCCCGCGACAGAATGGCTAAATTGCCAACAGTTGGCGTTGGATAAAAAAAAAAGTTACTAAACTACACACTGAGTTAAAATTGCGGTTTAGTTCTATATATAATAAAAAGTGTGTAGACCCCTTACTCCTCCTCACACTCTCCTCCCGATAGGCCGACCTTATTTTATCCAGCAATAGAAATATCTGACCCTTCCAAGTAGAAACGTCAGTAGTCGGTCAAAACTAGTTCAGTATTTTTGTGCTAGTGAAATCGTTTTTCCAAACCAAAATGTGTTCTTTTTATCGACTCATCCGCAACTATTTTAGGTAAATGGTAAGATGGGAGATTTAGGATACGCAGGCAATATTTAAAATGCAACTAGAGGGTAAATACTTCGATCGGATCCACTCCCGTCTCTATGTGTAACATATAATTAGGGGTCGAAGAAGGAAGCGAGAACAATTTTTTTAATAAAAAATCTTTGAAGCTTCTCCACTGACTCATAGCGCTGATATCCCCACACTTGGGCGGCATAACACACAATGGATATGCATATTGAATTGAAAAGTTGAAATTTGAATGGAAGAGGCACCAGACTCTGGGAGAGAAAACCAGCCCATACACTATTAATGGCATACATAGCAGAAGATACCTTGCCGGTGAGATGCGTGCTTAGCGAAAGTCGTGGGGTCAATATAACTCCAAGATATTTATAATGACTTACAACCTCAAAACGCTGCCTCTTGTAAACCCACTTTTCATTTGCAGCAAGCCGGCCACCTCTACGAAAAACAACAATTTTGGATTTGTTCAAATTCAGTGACAAATTCCAGAGATCACAGTATGCCGCTAGATTGTTAATATTTGTCTGCATGATAACGGGGTTATTAGAAAGAATGACGACATCATCAGCATAACTTAAAATCTTGATGACAGTATTGCCAACGCGTATACCATCATCTAGAACATTGGGCAAGTCGTCAAGGAATATGGAAAACAAAAGAGGACTTAAAATGCACCCTTGCCTGACACTAGTCCTTATCGGAAAGCATTCCGATATGCCTTTGCACCCTCATACAGCGGCTTGAGAGCATGAATATAACGATTTCAAGGTACTAACAAATTTTGTTAAAACGCCTATGTTATATAGTTTAGGATACAGAACTTGTCGGTCAATGTGGTCGAATGCTGCTTTAAAGTCAATGAAGAAACCATATAATTTATTGCCCTTCTTTAAAAATCTCAATTTTATAACATTAATTAAAATAAACAAATTACCTATGGTTGAATATCCTCGCCTAAGCCCCGCTTGATATTCACTTAGCAGATTATTGTCTTGAATACAGTATTGCCAACAACTTCGGAACTCGAGGCGCCGAAGGAGGAGACCTGAGAATATTTTTGCATCCATACAAGAGATACCCCTGTAATTCTCAACATCATTGATATCTCCTTTTGTAAAAAGAGGGAAAATGATGGATTTCCGACTTTGGGTGGTATAAGTTTTACCTCATAAAAATAGTTAAATAGAGCCAGAAGTGTAGAATATAAACTATCCAGGGCATATTTATAAATATGCCGTGAATTATCGGTCGGGCCCAGTAGCCTTATTATTTTTAACGGTACTTATTACTGACAGGTTTTCTTCAAGGGTGAATGGAGAGTCTAGGGATAAAGAAGATATATAAGGTTCAGCATATAGTACGATTGATGATGTAGTATCAGGATTAGTAGTTTTTCGAAGTGAGCAACTAAAACATTCATGGAGATATTATTACCACAAACGAAACTTTTTGATTTAAAACTATTTATTAACCTCCATAAATCTTTGAGGTTGCTAGCACAACTAAAACAATTCACAAGTGAACTTAGCATTGCCTTTTAGAATTTATACAAACCAATTTATAGTGCTTATTTGCATCCAAATACGCCTCTTTAACTAATATAGAATCTGTCTTTCTATAGAGTTTTAAGAGAGCAAGTGTAATTAAACCATGGCTTCCTTCTATGGCTTAATATTTTTAAGCCATATTTTTAAAATAATAAAAACATTGTGCCCGTAAAGATAGCTCTGAAATACGGCAATTAGTTAAATAATCCTCATCTTCCTTTGTAATATATTTCAATACATTTCGACGTGACCTACACTTTTGCACATCTAAACTAGTGCAATTAAAAACAGCTCTAAAATACTCTGATATTTCTGACAATAACAACTTTGCTGTAAACTCTACATAACAATGAATGTGGTACTCACTCTTCCTTCCTGTTTGGCCTTTCTCCAAACTTATACAATACAATAGCACGGAACAAAATAAGTTCAAGTTCAACAACACCAAGTCTCTTATTAACCGTGGTGGAGTCTCCCCACCATAAGGCCAAGTTATAAAAAAACTAGTTGAAGCCCGCTGTCTGGTACGTTGAACCTGCCTGCTTGAACCTGCACCAAGCTGCTCCGCCTTCTGACCTTGGCACTTAGACTTTTTCTCACTACCCATACTTTCCTTAACGCGTACGAGTATATAAGTAACACTAGATATACTCGTACGCGTACGTTTTATACTTTCAACTCCCACTAATATTATGAACAGGTTTAAGGGCGCTTCGCGCCTTTTTGATAAATAACCAAACTTGTTTCCATTACAATACTTTATTTTATTTTTATATTTACATTAATCTAAGAATTCATTTTTATATTTACATTAATCTAAGAATTCATTTTTATATTTACATTAATCTAAGAATTCATTTGCAAACAGCATTCTATCAACACCAAGAAATTCCGTTAAACCTATTTGTCTCAATTTATATTTACATTCGTGATCTAAAGTAAAAATGTTAGACATACTAATAACGGGAGGCAAATTATATTTTAACCCTCCAATATTTTGAGCCTTTTTATCTTTAACATTGTAAGACTCATATCTCATAGTGTATGCCTTTTTCCTCAAACAATCCTGATACAAGGCATACAATTTAGTAAGGTTTCTTTGAGAAGTAGTTGGATGAAATTTTTCCAGTATTCTAATTACAATATCGTAATCGAAATCGTTAACAACGCAGAATACAACAAATCTTATTCTTGCTGAATAATAATTCAAGTTGCTGCAAAACAAAATTTGATAAAAATAAGCTGGCCAAGATGATAGCAAATATCTTCTTTCCATTATATAAAAGATATTATCCATATCCATCTGCAATTATACAATTTCATTAAACATTCTTCCACTAAATCTGTAACGGTAATAAGTGCGAACCCTACATGTTATGTAAGTTGCAAACATTTGAGTATTGTCAGAAATATTGTCATTCTTATGTTCAGCATTAAATGGGCGAATATACAAAAGAGGAGGCGGTTTATTTACTTTCATTGCCGCCATAAACTGCCCAGCAGACACATGATCCTGTAAAACAGTCGGCGCATCAATAGCGTTACATTTCGGATTCCATTTAATTCTAATACGTGTCGTGCGTTTAATATTTCGTTTCTTAAAATTCGCAACAGTTGTCTCACCCACGTCCTTAGTTTTTGGAGGATTCCACGTGGTCTTCGTAACATCATCCTTAATAAGAGCATTATCATAAAAATATTCATAATAATTGGGACCATTTGCGGATAGGTCATTTTGAGTGATTTCTTTACTAAAATGATACGAAGAACCTTGCAAATTTTCTTCGTTATATTTACTATTGTAATAACCACTTAAAGCATCAAAAGTATTTTTACTTTCACCTGTATTAATATGTCTAATATGATGTATATCAAATAAATCAATTATCCACAAAACTGATAACAATCTAGCTTTACCAAATTGCTTACTATAACCCTTTAGAATATCTGCATCATTATTACAATCATAATTTAACACATTCAAATGTTTAAAGTGGTGGTGGTCTTGCTGACAACCACTTACACGTGCACAACTACGAACAGACGTACAAAGAGTCGTATGAACTTTATTAGAATTTATACCTCTACGAAGCTTATAAAATCGGTGACGATAGTATGTCCGAGGAAATCGGCGACGACGGTATAAAAAACGCATTCTCAGTAGTAGTAGTATGCGAATCTTCCGTTACCTGTAACCAAAAAGAATGCGCGTATACTACCTTAACACGGTTATGAAATTCAGCAGACGTATCAGGAGGATAATTTGAAATCATTATAATTGGATATTCATTCTTATACCTCTTATTATCACAATACTTTCTGTTTAAAGTTACATAATCACCAGCTGAAGGATGTTCATTCATCCTAATGAAGGATGAATTAGAAGAAGAGTAGGACAAGCAGGCTTGATAGCGTTTATTAGTAAGCATAACAGTTCCTGCGGTTTACCAGATGTTAACGAAATATTATTAAAATCGTAACTAGGTTACTTTTGAATGCAGATACCCATTTATCATCTCATACTAATTGAGGATGTAGAGGAATTATTTTTCATTTTGTACATTGCAAAAAGAAATAAAACGTTAATTGGAAAATGGTCGGAAAATTGTTCCTTAATAATCTTAAAATCATTCATCATTGAAATAAGCCCTAATGACAACAAAAGTCCACCGAACAGCCCACTGAACTTACAAAGGTATACTCACCAACCAAATTACCAGGAAAACGGCCATTCAGAACAACCAAATCATGATTTTCCATCAGTTCCAAACATCTAGTACCTCTCCCATTCAAAACCTGGTCCTTAGAATTCCTCATCCGCCTACACTTATAATTGTCCGAAAAAAGATCATCCGGAAGTGTCGGTAAGGCAGAGAGTCTAATATTAAGGTCGCCCGCAATAATTATGTTTAAACAAGAATTGTCTTCAAGAAACTTGGCCAAGTCATGAAAGTCCTCTTCCCAGGAGTTACAATTAAGATAAACTGGAAGGATGAAGAATTCATAATTATAATTTACTACGTGTATTAAAGTTTTACCATTAGTTTAAAAAAAACGCACACTGTTTTCTGGCAGTGAAGACCTTATGTCCAATAGCTCCCCTCCTATAGCTCTGCCAAGCCTGGAAGACCTTCTCGCAGATACCCAAATAAGCCTGCAATCGGAAAAACATTTTTCATAAAAATGGAATTTATCTTCTGTTAAAAAAGTTTCAATAAGAATAAAAATATCATAACTTTTAATAAACTCAAAAAAGGAAAATTCTTCAATTTTACCTAAGACCAAAAATGTTATAAGAAATAACAGACAAATTATTTAATATGCTTGAGTTAGATGCCATACATCCAAAATTCCGGCTGATGTCATAATTTCAGGACTAGACTTCTCATCATTCAGGAAGGTTCCAAGTTTATTAGGCGGAGACTTTCTTCATGAAAAATGATCTGTAGAGAGAGAATTTGACTGCAAATTCATATTAATTGCTATTTGTTGAAATAAAATCAATTAATAAAATTATAATTAAATAATAGCATTATAATTAAGTGATAGCTTATTTTAAGAAAAACTTTATGAACAAAAACAAAGGCGAGGGGAGTAGAGACTTTCAAGTTGTATATTCTGATTCATCAAAAAAAGAAATAGAAACTCCCCTGAAGAAACTAAAAATAAAAAGTAAACGATCTCAAACCGAACTAATGAGTTCCTCATCAGAGATAATTGAAAATATAAGATTCATGTTTGACACTAAATTTAAAGCTCTAAGTGAAATTTTACGATCCAAAGAGGATTTTAAATCATTGGATGGTAAATTAGACTTTTTGCTTATCGAAATACAATTTAAAAAAAGAAATGCAAGAACTTAAAGTTAAGAATAGATTGTTGGAGAACAGAATAGATGTTTTAGAAAACAATTTACTAAGAAACAATTTAATTTTTCGAGGATTAGATAATTCCTGTCTTCAGAAGGAAATACTTGTATCTACTTTCTGTAAGGAAGTTTTAGGAGTAGAAGTTACTGCAGAAGATATAGACAATGTTGTGAAGATAAAGATACCAAAGATTGAAACAAATTTATTAAAAGTTTCTTTTTTCAAAATAAAACAGTGAGAAATATTTTGAAAAATACTTCCAAGTTAAGAGATTTTATTGCTAGGGATTATACATTGTCTATGAGGAGAAGACGCAGAGCATTGTTTCAGGATAGGAAGGGTACTACAGAAAGAACTAAGAGAATCATAGTCATAACGATACCTTGTGACTATGGTAGGATGGATGGTTGGTAGAAAGTACCATGGATGGATGGTAGAAAGTACTATTGGAAAGAAGTTGCGGGAATAGTAAAGGAATGCAACGGAGATGATAGTTCTAATGTGGCTCAACTCCATCAGGCCTACATTAGCAAGTTAATATCTCTTCAACTATCAAGAAAGCCATCACCCCTCTGCCTGCTACTTTCTCCAATACAACTTCTTGAGAAGACGCGTCGGCCGGATATCTGACTCCAGAAAATACTGGAGTCGATTATCGATTTATTTCTTTAAATGTAATGGACAAAAAAAAATCATGATATTTTCATTTTGATAGAAACTTTTGTTTCTCAAGAAAATTTTAGTTCTTATAATATATTTTTTAGATTACAACCTTTGTTGATTTCTGCGACTAGGTCAATTAGTTTTGGTCGCGCAATGGCTGGAGAGTTGAATGGCGTTAAATCTATCTCCCTAATTACCAAGTACGTTTCACCAATGTTGATGGTAAGAATCTAATATTCATCAAATCCTTTTCGACAGTACTTCACATTCTACCCGTCTATTTAAATTGCACTAGTTGGGAGAAGGACTTTTTAAATTTATCTCGTTTCCTAGAAGAACATAATTCGTATAATTTGTAGTTATAGGAGACCTCAATGTTAGGCTGGGCCGCTCTCAGACTCTTCCAGATGATGATAAGCAATTATGAATAGTCGGTTTCCTGGGGATATTAATGGTGAATTTACCTTTATAGGTAACAGAAGCTGTTCAGTAAACGATATCTGTTCCATTTCACTCGATTGTATTTCCTTGGTATTGGATTTTAAGGTTGTTCCTGAACTCTTTTCCGATCATCTCCCAATTAATCTTATGAAGTCCTTTCAACGAGATGTTATTAATGATAATATTTTGCCATGTCTTCCTCAGTTACCTTGGGTTAACAGCCTAGCTGAGCAGTATAAAGCTGTGTTAGTGTCTAATCTAAGTTGTAACACCTCTTTTTCGAATGATCCTCAGGTGCAGTTAAATTTGTTAACTCAGGCAATACTAACTCTGATCTTAAATCTCTCTGTTCAGAAAAAAAAAAAAATGTATTCCTCTCTTTCTTTGCAATTTAAAACTGTTAACAACTCGAAAGAATTGTGGCATCTGGTAAATAACTTTAAATTAAAAGTTTCCTCTGTGGTAACGATATTTCAGTGGCTTGCTCAACTCTCAGCTCGATACCACGGTTTTATTTGCTGAACCTTACATAATTTCCTCTTCCTTAGATGAACTCTTTTCTATGGATGAACTTTTCTCTGTCATTAATAGTTTGAAATCTAATAAAGACCTCGGTTTTGACGGAATCACTTACGAATTCTATAAATACGCACCTGCCATATTTCATGAGAATCTATTAAAGCTTTTTAATTATATTTATGATATAAGTTTTACTCCTCCTAGTTTTAGTCAAGCTATTACTTTTCCCCTCTTCAAACAAGGTGATATCAATGATGTGTGTAATTATAGAGGAACTGATAAAGTTACTAAAATTTTTACAGGGTTAGAGTCTTGGGTTTTGCAGGAGAATTTACTGAACGAATACTAGGCAGGATTCTGGCGGGGATATTCTTCCTTTGATAACCTTTTTATTCTTACCAAAATTATAAATTTAAAGTTTTTAAGAAGACGCCAAAAAGTCTATTGTTTCTTCGTAGACTTCAAAGCTACGTCCAACCACATAAATCGAAGTGCGTTGTTTTAAAAGCTTTTTAATATTAGAGTCTCCTCCAAGTTTATCAATTGCCTTAAATCTCTTTATGCGGATTCAATCTGCGGCTATTCATGGTAAGAATGGGATTTCAGAATTTTTTCCCGTTGGTTCTGGGGTTATACAGGGATACATTTTAAGTCCTATTTTTTTTCTCTCTTTTTGGATAATCTTCCTGAGGAGCTTGAATGTGAAATCCGTATCGGAGGTGTAACCATTAAGACTTTAATGTATGCGAACGACATGGTTATTCTCACCGAAAGCACGGTTGCATTACAAAGAAATATTAACATTTTGGCAAAATATTGTGATTTATGGAACCTATCTCTGAATCTCAATAAATCAAAGATAATGGTGTTCCGGAGGGGTGGACGCTTATCCTCTTTGTAGAAATGGTCTTTTAATGGACAAACTATTGAAGTTGTTAATACTTATAAATACCTAGGCGTATATTTAACATCAGGCCTTTCCTTCAATAAACACTTTGTGGAGAAACTTACTTTGTGCTTTCTCATTTATCATGATCTGATCAAAAGTTTGAAAAGGTTATAAATAAGTATGGATAGACAGAGGGGCATGGAAGAATGGGCCGCCAATTACAGGCGAATCTATGTGGTACACGGACGGGTCCAAGATGGGTGACGGAGTGGGAGCCGGCGTGTACGGGGCTCATCCAAGATGTAATATCTCGGTGAGCCTGGGAAGGCTAGCTACGGTCTTCAGGCGGAGCTTGTCGCGAATATAAGACGACGGGGAGTGTATAACCCAGGCCCGTATTTATTCGGATAGCCAGGTGCTCTGCGGGTAATTTGACTGTGGGAGACAGTCAGGTGAGTGTGGGACTGCCCTAGGTGCATCAGGGAAATTAGTAGCATCATAAGGCTTCCTGGTTTGGGTACCTGGGCACTCGGGTTACAGAGCAATGAGGCCGGCGGACAGCCTGGCGGGAGGGTTCAATGAGAGCACTTATCGGGACTGGAGCCGTTCTGTGGTGTCTCAAGATGCCAGGAAGGCATCCATCAAGCTATGGAGCAGGACCGATCAAGGGATGGGGGGTCAAAACTCCAGGGCCCAGGGGGAGGCAGGCGAAAAAAAACGTTTTATCCATAGCACTCGCTAAGCTAACTGCGGAATTACCCAATAGGCCGGGGGGCCATAAGGATAGCAGTTGGCGGTTTCCACTGGCCATTGTAGATTAAATAAGCACATGCATCGCAGGGCTGGCAACGGAAGCTATGTAGGGTTTGTCAGGGGGAAGAGGAGACGGCACTGCCATGGGGGATGTCAGTGGCGAGGGGCTGGTCTGGCTAAGTTACCGCCTCTTTGGTAAAGAGAAGCTGGTGCCAACAAGCATCAGCCAGGGCCCTCTCTCGGACCTATTAAGTCTTTTAAGGCAAGCAGGACTCGAGAGGGTGCTCTGATGGCAGGTGTTCTGATTGACCACCTGGGAGCCCCCCCCCCAATTCCACAGTCCGGTTAAGGAAAGGATAGGGGGAGGGTCTCCAACTAGGGGGGTGCCACAATAGATCCTTGGGGTGTCGCGGTGGCGTAGGCTGAAGAGCCAATACCCCCGTTAGAATCTATCTATCTATCTAAATAAGTATGAATCCACTATCGATAGTCTCTATCATGTATGGAATTTAGAATGTGCAATAATTTATTTATTTATTTTTTTTTTGCAAACAATCCAAAGGAAATTTTTAAATTTTTTTAATGTTGTATTAAAAATGTTTATATCTGCATTAAATAAAATCGTATCTTTTATAAATAACTTTTTTCTCCTAATCAGATCACATCCAAGGATTCTAGGCAGGTGTTAAATGATTCGTGATAATTTTGCTGGGAAATATTTGTTTTTTAATAATCAATTTCGGTATTTTCAAAAGATCAATATATTTTTCATAAACTACCATACATTTCATACATGAAATTCGGAATTTATTCTTTATATGCTGTATTGATTGTAAAAAAATAAACTTTGCTTTCCCACAGAAAACAATAAGGAACAATCAATAAATAAATTAAAAAGAAGGACATAGTAAAGTGATATTATTATAAATAAATAATAAAAGTTGATGGCATTGTACAAAGGTAAAACATTTTTATTTATATAATTCAACTTTATTCTACTAGTGAACTTTCAAAGGTTGGTTACTTTGTCAACACCCAACATTAGTGGCAGGTGATTAGAATACCGTTTAGTTTACAGTTGGAAAAGTTAACTATAGTAATAAGTTAACAACTATATACTATTTATTTATTTTTTACTAAGAATAAATACTTATGATAAACAAACAGAAAGAGAAACATGGATTCTTAGCAATGATGACAGAAGTAAATAGTTTACTTTCAATATAAAACTAAGTGTAAATGTAAAACTAAAATAAAAACTAATTTTTATTTTTACATTTTTCACGAGAAAGAATTCTATGAAACTAAATCTTTTAGTAAAGTAATTTATTCGCATTACAGAGAAATTAACACTAATGATAATTTTCAACTTAAAACTGTGCGCTATTAACTCAACATACTCAACATTTTTACTTACTTCTCCTCGTAATAAAATTAGTATATAATATAATAATAGTGATATAATAATATAAAAGAATATAGTATCACTAAGTTTGGTATAAATATGTGGACATTTAATCAGCAGTAATGTATTTTTCCTCATAATATTATAAAAATCTTCTTTTGTAATTTCAGATTTAGTGATTGTAACCCTTGATAAGAACACGTGTAGTGTTGAAACGTTGGGTTTCTATATAAAAATAAGAGAAAGTAATAATAGTGTAAAATTATAAATTAAAAATATAAATTCATCTGGCTGTTAATAAGGTTAATAAGATACACTCTTAGTAATTAAATAGTATGTGATTCGTAAGTGGACTTCTCATTTCGGACTGTTTTATTATTATTTTTTTTTTATAATCGATTTTGGTTTAGCTAGAATATGGAAACGATTTCTAACATATACCTTGCCTTGATGTTCTATTAAATACGACCTAGGACCCTTTGTTCCAATTATTTTCCCATTAATCCAGTAACATTTTGATCAGCTTGAAATCAACTTCTTCATCTCTGTTACAAATCACTTAAACGTTTGCTTCTCAGATCATAATTATGTTTCATTTTTTGCTGAGCTTCTACTAATCTGTGTGACGCTTAAAAATTTCTATTTTTGGTTGTAATAATGTCTTATGGATTGGTAGCGTACATCTAAGTCTTCTGGACATTAATAATTGTGCAGGAGAGGCTGTTCCATCTTTAGGAATATTCCTTAAATGCAATAAACCGAGATGTAGATTGCTATTTGAATTTAAGGCATGTCTGTAGAAAGTTTTTCATTATTTTCACAGCACTTTCTGCCAACCCACTAGATTTCGGGTAATATGGACCACTCATTATATGTTCAATTTCCCATTCTGTAATAAAATATTTGAATTCCTCTGAGAAAAATGGGGGTCCACCATCCGTAATTAGTTTAGAAGGTATGCCATGACGACTGAATATTGATTTAAAATGTGATGATACTTCTAGCATTTGTGTACAAACTTTTATGTCTTTAGAATAGTAATCAATCAAAACTAAATATGGGGAATGCTGGACCCCTCTGCCGCAAGTGTGGCAGAGAGAATGAAACTACAGCCCATGTTCTTGGGCATTGTCCAAATAGTACGCTCCTTGTGACGTGGCGCCATCACCGAGATAAATACACATTAATGGACCTGTTAAGCGAAAAAGGTTTTACCTGCCACGAAGAAGTATATGGTGTCGATACTGACAGTGCTTCAAGGTACGCCGATATTATTGCCTTTGCCGAGAGTGGGAAATCAGCAATGATCCTAGATCCCACAATTCGTTATGAGACCAATGACTGTGATCAGGTAAGTAAGGTGGACTTGGAGAAAAAAGCCATATATGAAAAGTGCATTCCTTACTATAAAGAAAAATTTAGAGAGCAACTTGACAGACAACTTGAGGTTTCTTGGACGTCGTCGGGTTGACCCATCTAAATTGACAAGCCTAGTAGAGTTAATTATTATAGACTCAGTAGGTATCATGCACAATCATATATATAGTTATTAATTTCCCTTTTTTTCTTCCTCTCTTTCTTTCTGTTTACTTTTTCTTCCTTCGTGACTTTTGATCTTTTATGTTCCTGTATCAAAAAATTGTTTTATTTACATTGCTCGTTGCGACACGCTTGCAATAGGCTTGCTTTCTTTATTTTTTATTTTTATTATGGACGTACTGTTGCCTTGGGATAGATCGGAATGCTGTGTTTTTGCACCTCAACAAAGTTCAGCAGCCCCTTTTTATTGTAGGTCCACTCAATATTCTCTTTCTTTCTGAATTAAAAGTAAAAATATCTGCTGCAACTTTTTCCCATGGGCGAGTAGGTAACTCCTGAGTTAAAAGTGGTTCTTTTGTATTATTAGGGCGATACTGCAAACAAATAGAGCAGTTTTCTATCCAATGCTTCACTAACACGTTTTAAAATTTTCTATATATATCATCTAGATGTAGTAAACAGCTTTAAACAACTTAGCCTTCTGAGGTATTGTTAAATTACTATTTTTAATATTACTATTTTACTATTTTTAATAGTAATTTAACAATAATATTTTTCCTCTTACAAATTATTAAGTGCATATATGATGAAAACCTTTGTTACAAAAAAGTTCTATTTCCCACGTAATTAAATCATTAAACAAAAATTTCTTAATTAGTGCATCTAAAAAAAAGGCCTTTTTTATTAAGGTCTAAAACCTGGCAAAAAATTATATATTAATTTAATAAAATCCAAAATTTTATTTTTCTAATCAATTTCTAATTTACATTAAAATCAATTTAGACAAAAGTTAATAAATTATGAACATAATTTTTTATTATTTCTGTGAACTTTAAAAAAAAAATTTTTTTTTAAATATTATTAGATCATTTAAGGTAATTTAAAATAAAAAATGTATTGAATTATTAATTTAGTTACACAGTACTTGAAAATGAAAAAATATAGGTATATTAAAATATGTATTTAAGCAAATTATTTTTCACAAAAATTGCGGGGTCGTTGTCTGGCCCCCTACACACTTACTCGCTCTTTCCGTTGCGTCATCAGCTCTGGTGAACATCTATTCTATACGTAAGCAAAATTAATTCATTATACTTTGGGTAAATTAATAATTATTTATAATTCATTTCACAAATTATTAAATAAACGGTAAGTATTAAAAAATATGTAAGAATATTATTTTTTATTGTTTGCTTTAAATAGATCAAATATTTTAAATTTTAATTTCCTGTCAAATGGATTCCGAGATTCAGTTAAAATTTACCATATAACAGTAATGATTCAGAATTAATTATTCCATCACAAAAATAGTATTTTATTATCTTATAATGAAATAAAAGATGAATTTATAAGATTTTTTTTAAATTTCGAATACTGTATTCAAAGAAATTAAACGAATAATTAGGTTAAGTGAACTGAAACCACGAATTCAATATGGCGTGATTATGACAAGGATTTTTTATCAACAGGTACCTAACTTTTCTTATGTTTCATAAAACATATAACTCAGCTTAAAGATCATATTTCTGTATTTTTATTGATTACAAATTTGGAAATTTAATTTTAAACTGATTTCAAATCAATCGATGATCGATATATCAGAATTACAATGATAATTGTGGGAGTCAATTTTTAAATTGATTATAGACTATAAAAGTGCCCTCAAATAATATTTATACTCAAATTTCTTACATATTAGAAATTATCGAAGAATTTATGGCTAAGAATTAATTAAAAATCAAATACCTGCCATTCGTATAAAAAGATCGAGGCTTTGAAGAAGTTCAGTTTTTTTTATGAAGTCCTTATTTTTCTTATTTTTTCAAACACTTTACTGGATTTCCTTTCTATATTTTTTTGTAGAATGATTTAAAATGTAATTTGTATTGTCTTAAATGTATGCATAAATCATAAATTTGCTCTTAAAAGAATTTTTTAATTGGTCTTCGATTCTGAATTCCTAATTTGTAGATTCAATTTATTAATTTTTTGTTTCATAAACACCAACATACTCTCATTAATTACTTAGAAAATCTATTACAAAATCCAAATTTCAATTCACTGCCACAACTGACTCATAGCAATTTTAACAAGCAAATATCCTTAGTTGATAACGACTTCTGAATGCCTAATGTTTGCTTTTATACAAAATTTTTGAATGCTCCAATATTAGGTATATAAAAAATCACAATGAAAACTTTGCTATACTAAAATGGTTAGTTTTTTTTCTGTGATTATTTCCGATTCTTCAAACAAGCAGGAAATTCTTAAAGCTAACCATCAAGTTGCAAAAAAATAAAGGTGCATTCTGTTGAAAGGATTATTTCTTGTTTACATTAACACAAATAAAAATAATTAAGCTTTAAGATTACACAAGAAATCAAAAGAAGTTTCTTATACACATATTGCAGATTTGATTAATTGATTTGTTTTTTTATTAACAAATTCTTAAGAATCAAACCAAGTTTTTTTTAATTTTCACACTTGATAGTTTTAATATAAAGAAAATTCGGAACTTATGAATTTTGGAAAAATGAAAGTTGACATCAATAATTCGAACATTTTAATGAGAACCTACTTTACTTGTGCAATCCTTAAGATTTCTGTTTGCTTCACTGCTGCCTGTTAAGTGGTCACTATTTAAGTTTCACTTAATTTAATTCAATATTTATGAATTTGGAATTTGTAGACAAAAAGATCATTTAAAAAAAACACTTTTGTCGCCATAACACCTGCATTTAACTAATGTTGCATTCACACCAGCAGGCCAGGCTCGCTCTTTCTTCTTAATGCTAATAGAAGAATAATTTCTATTAGTTAATAATTAACAATACTCGCTTTATTTTATTCTGTAAAGTTTTCTATATATAACATTTTTTTGCACTGCCGCCTCGATTATAATATCGAACACAATCTAAAACCTAACATCCTCCCACCTTGAGTTGGCGGAAAGACGACTCAACCAATCCTCTTCCTTCTCATAAATCCAATTTCTCAGGTATCTTTACCGTACGTCTATTTCTGGTCGAATATTCAGTGACACGTTCCTCAACCTGTTCAATAGATGGAGTCTCCCGCTTGGACCTTGGTCTTCTTAAGTTGTCTAACCTTTCCGAGTGTGATGATACTTCCAAAGGAAAGATTCTTTGTGTAGGTCGAAGCAGCTCTGACGTGGCGGTCTGCAAACGGACCAAACGTGAGATATTCTCTTTTCCTGGAAGAATTTCTATGACTCGCCCCAAAGGCCACTCCATGCGTTTCACATTATCACAACCGATAAGCACAATATCTCCAACGCGATCTGTGCATTTGCAGTTTTAATATCAGGTCGCTGAATGAGCAAGCCCAAATATTTGGATCTGAACCTTGTACGAAGATCATTCCTTAGTCTCATTCTATATTTCAGTCTCCTGTTAAGAGTGTTTTCGTCTACAGCATCTAAGTCAGGAACACCAAAGGTACGAATGTCTTGAATGAAAAGAGCAGGTGACAAGGGGGTGAGTTCACCACTGCTCTCGGATATATAGGTGAGGGGTCTTGAATTCATTATCGCAGAGATTTGCTTCATAGACCGTACCAACCTCTCCCAAAAACCATCCCACCCAGGTGCTGTGGGGGGTTGAATTTTTCTTGCCGCACGATACTGAACCACTTTGTCCCAATCAACTGATTCCAGCGAATTTGAGGCGCCAGTGAAATTAGTGCCGTTACCACTATAAATTCTGGATGGTCTCCCGCGTCTAGCAACAAATCTTCTAAATCCTTGTAGAAACACCTCGGTTGAGACAGAAACAAAAGCTCTAAATGTACGGCTCTATATACCGCACAAGTAAAGAGGCAAATCCAGGCTTTGGACCCTTCCTTTAAATACGGTGGTCCAGCCAAATCGACACCCACAGACTCAAATGCAGCTCAATCTCTGATTCGATTTTCTGGTAAAGGAGCAGTGGATGCATCCAATCCCTTACCCTCATACCTGATGCAGACAGAGCATTTCGATAAAACAGATCTTATGGCTCTTCTGGCATTCAAGATCCAGTAATGTTCTCTTTAAATATTTAATAAAATTTATGAACCTGCATGTGATGCTTTCAGATGTTCTGTTAATATTATTCCCTTAACAGCTGGATGATTAAAAGGTAAAACCACAGGGCTGCGGAAATCTTCTGCATCTTTTCGGTAAATAATCTTTGTTTTCCACCTAATCAATCCTTCTTCATCCTTATATGTATTTAATGTCTTTAGTCCCTTATCATCTCCACTCGAGAAAGACTCCTCCTGAATAACAGAACGATCTTCTTTTCCGCAGCTCTTATTTCTTCAGAACTTAATTCTCCAACTTTCCTCGGATGGTTCGCTACTAAACAGTTATATAAGAATCTTCGAACCCAAGCTACCATACGTACCATCTTGTCAATGTTTAAATCACACCAATCACATTTCTTTGTTTGCTTTATAGGTCTGGCACTAACATAATTGGTTATGGTCACTTCGGTCATCCTCTTTTCTTGTGAAACAGCACCTTCATCATATGTCATAATCGAAGAAGGCCATTCTTCGTAAGCCTTTCTTAGCCACTGCAGGCCCTCCCATCCCCTCGATAAAAACAATTGTTTAGGTAAACATTCTCTAGATAGCAGATCCGCTGGATTGTCACAACCTGGAATGTGTTTCCAGGAGTGTGTCTTCGTTAGACTCCTTATTTCAGACACGAGTGTTAACAAAAGGATTCTACATCTTCCCATAGAAGTCCTTGGAGTACCGAATTATACAATCTGCTTCCCACAGTTGCCGCTATTAATTCTAAACGAGGAATGGAAACTTGTTTTGTGGGTGTTACCCTTGACTTTGCAGCCAACAGATGCGTTCTAGTCCCTTCTGTAGTTTGCAATCGAACGAACACCACAGCAGCATAACAAGAATGGCTAGCATCACAAAATGGATGTATGCTAAGATCCTTCACGTTGTCCTGGGACAAATTAAACCAACGTCTTATATTCTTCAGTAGTGAGAGTTCTTCGATCCAATGTATAAATTCATTCTTAGATGTAGCATCAACTTCGTCATCCCAAGAAACTTCATTTTTCCACATCTTTTGCAGTAATATCTTGGGAAAAAGGAGAACAGGACTAATAAACCGATAGGGTCGAAAACCTTATGAGCTAGGGAAAGAATGTTCTCTTCGTAATAAGGACTAATTCGAATCCATCAAGCCATTCCACATTCACCTCCAAACTTTCCGTCCTTAGGTCCCAAATCATTCCGAAAACAGATGGTCTTACCACGAGTTGATTCTGTACACAGGTGTATTGCCAACCTCTAAGATTAAATTTTCCTTTGGCCATTACGGCTCGGCCTTCTCTAATAAATTGTGACAGCTCACGTTCGTTCTCAAGACTGGTTACAACATTATTCACATAAAAACTCTTCAATAATCTCTTCATCAGTTGTCGATCATATCGTAGATTCTCAAGTGCTCTCTGCAAGTGTAACTCAAACACTGCTCCCAATAAAAATGGACTACATTTAGCTCCGAAAACAACTATTGTGTGTCGGAATGTCTTATGTTGGTTCTCATCTTCAGGCTTCCACCAAAAGAATCTCAAGTAATCTCTGTCCGAAGGTTTGATACTTATCTGGAGGAAAGCCTTCTCAATATCTGCAATAACACCAAATCTTTTTTCTCGAAAATGCAGAAGTAAAGACGGTATAAGTTGAATTAGGTTTGGACCACTCTCCAGGCACTGGTTTAACTATAGTGCGGTCTTTTCTCTCGCAGAGGCATCAAAAACCGATCTTTGTTGTACTATTTTCTTTCATAACGGGTCTGTGGAGCAAATAACATCCTCCATCTATCTTCTCGTCCGAAATTTCTTCAATAATGCCAAGTTTTTACCATTCCTGCAGAACTTCGTCATACATAGTAAGTAAACCAGCTGACCCGTCTTTTGGTTGTGGACTCCAATCTTTTCAAAGCTAATGTTTTGTACGTAGGGAGGGGTAGATGATCTTCTGACCAGGGAAGGGATACTTCGTAACGTCCTTCTTCGTTGACAACAACAGAATTTCGAAAGTTCATCTTCGTCTGAATATTTTATCTCGCTGGGAGATGGGATCAGTAATGCCAATTACATCCAAGCTCCACAGATCTGAAATTGAGGCTTCTTTCACAAACATGGAGGTCACCACCTCGCCACATTCTCTTTTTCCTTGTCAGTTGGCGTTTTCTCTATCAAGGTCCAACCAAGTAGAGTTTCCATAGCTTTAATCCACAATCCAACAATCTTCGTCGCGCAGTAAACAGTTTACCAGCTACGTCTGCTCCTAAGAGAATTTCAACAGGCCCGGGATGTTCTATATCAGTGAGGGATATCTTCAGAGACGTCAATTCGTTTATCCAAGGTCCCTTCCTCAAAGAAGGAATATTTCCACAAATGACATGTTGATCTAAAGCTTCGAAATTACAACGGAAACTGTTGTTCAAATTACACAATTCTACTTTATAACAACAGTGTGTCCTTGTTTCTGTCTTCACCCCCCCAAAAAGTGAGTGTGCTATTTCGACCGCTCTAACAGGTGTATATCCCATGCGAACAGCTGTGTTTTCAGAATATAAGATCTCTGAGATCCAGTATCTATCAATGCTCTTATAGATACGTGAGAAAATGAATGGGAACCTTTAAAGTTTACAACCAAAGTTTGTAAAAATATCGTATAAGGTTCTGACATACTCGCCAAAGTTACAGACTTTGACTCTTCATTTTCTTTCTTCTCTTCCCGATCTGTCGATTTTGAGGCCGTGGTTTTTGTTGTAACAACTGTGGACACATTAAAACAGCATGCCCCTTACTACAAATGATACATTTTACTACTAGTTTGCATTGGCTTATAAGGTGTCCCTTTTTGAAACATCTGAAACAACAGCCTTTTTCCCTTAACAAATTTTGCTTATTAGCCAATGTCATTTTTTGTGCCTTGAAGCAGTTCGAGGCTTCATGCTGACCTCCACAAAAAATACAAATTACTTTATTATTCTCAAAATTAGTGATAAGCAGTCCTGCTGCAGTAGGCTCATGTTCTTTTGGGGCAATGTGTTTTTTCTTAATTTTAAGTTATTATTTAGTCCAAAACCGTTGTAGCTAATTTAATTCGTTCTTCAGTTTCAACCTCGTTCTTTAAAAATATCATTAGACTTTCTAGTTTATCCCTGGGCTCTGTGATAATAGTAAAATTTGAACTTCTTTGCCAGACTCTTAATAGTTCTTCAGGCAAACAAGACTCTACCAGAGGGAAAAGCATTGCTGCACACATGTCAGTGTTCACACCAAGTATCTCTAACGCTTGGGTATGTGACACCAAATTATCTAAAGGGTGCCTAAGGGCATTAATGCATCAGAACTGGAAGCATTCTGTAACACTAACTTCAAGAGTTCTCTTATGTACACCTCAACTCAGCGCCCGCTCTAGGGGCGGGAAATCCGGACATTTGTCCGGGGCGCCAAAATTAAGGGGCGCCATTTTGGCTGTGTGAGAATAATATTGATGTATTAAATACTCAATTAATAGAAAATTTCACATGTCGACGATACCTACCATCCCTCCATACATTACAGGCATAAAAGACGGAAACATCCACTCTTAATATTTCTCCTAAAGCTGCAGGTTTTCCCTTTTTTCTCTGCATATTGTTCCTCGCCTTATCCCCAAAAATAGTATATAAAAATATAGGAGGGTGTAATGTCAATGTACATGGGCACTTCTATATATTATTAATGTAAATATGTATATTCGGTTAGGAAAGCCTCAGTATGTATTTTTGTAATAAAGCTTTTATCCATCTATCTATCACGTATCGATTTTTTGTTCGCTAAAAATGTACAGTGTGCAGCGAATTTATATTGTTTATGTCTAAAAGTTAAAAATATTTACACTATTATTGAAATATTAACGCAAAATTTGTAAAGGACGATGCTTGAACTTGTTTGAACATGCATATATTTCTCTGAATATAATAGCATTAGCACACGAGCAGAGCGCTGCTTCATCTTGTGTTTGAACATGTATAGACTTGCTTAAATATATATATATATATATTCTTAATGGGCGGCAATTTGTCTTTTGGTCCGGGGCAACGTAACCGCTAGAGCGGGCGCTGCTCAACTAATAATTCTTCCCGACCAAACTGGGACTTGAGACTATCAAGAGCTTTTTTATAATTCTGGCTAGTAGGTGGGA
>JAAEAF010010924.1:0-23843 GCA_011037195.1 Triatoma infestans | reverse complement strand
TACCATAGGAATCACAATAAACGATTCCACTACAATTTCTTGGCGGTAGAGTAGCGTTGAGATTCCCCTAGGTGTACCACTTCATTGCAATGAATGGTTCTACCATCTATATTTCAAATTTATAGAAAATTGGTTGACCGGAAGTGTGCGGCTTTATAAAATAGGGTTTTGTTTGATTTTTTTTTTTTCGAAAACAATTATAATGATTTTCTTAAAAACTTGGAGTGCTAACCGCCCAGATATAATTCGATTGCTTTTATTTGAAATATTTCTCTGACAAATTTTATTTTTGTGTAGTTCTGCGGGGTTTGTGGAATTAAATTTCAAATATTGTATGGTGTAAGATTCAATGTAATTTCTTTTTTTTTTTAATTTAGGGCGCCTCAACATCTATAGTCATTACCGACCGGGGCTTTCTCAGTGCATCACAGAGCAGTAAGCTGTAGAGGCTCCTAAGAAGAAAAAAAATCTAAGGTAGCACAGCTGGACTCGAACCCGGGTCCTCCGCGTGGGAGTCCAATACGCTAACCACTTAGCTATTCCTTCCCTCAATGTAATTAGCGCTCTCTTCTTGGACTAAAATATACTACTGTCTAGTTAGGTGCATCAACTCTCACCACTTCTGTTTTTTTAAGACAAATAAATAAAATTTGATGTTTGATGAAAATTTATCATTTTATATATTTAAGTGTATTAACAGCAGTGAGAGAATGTCTTGTAAGAGATTTGACCGTCTTGCCACCATGGCTATCTTTTGTTTTCTGCCTGTTACAGTAGTTTAAGGGAAATATCATCTGGATCAAACATAGCAATATGACCATTCATTCTAAATCTATTTAGCTTAAAATCTAGTTAACAATTTATTGTTCTTTTGTTAGCGCATACAGTTCACAGTTATTGGTTCTACACTGCCAGGACGTGTCTTCACTTACTGGACCGAAGATTGATTTTACTAAGCAGCTTTCTTTTAAATATTATGATACGCTGCTCATCAGCTTTTATAGTGTAACGCAGCCACTAGTGCCATCTAGTGAAAGAAGCAGGTACCTCAAGTTCTCCTCGTGGCTGCTGGGAAGCGTTAGCGGGGCGCCTCTAGATTCTTCTACAGCGGTCCCCCACGATCTACCGCGAGTGCGCGCTTGTTAAAAATGAACTGAAAGAATTTTTGTTGGTTTATTCAGTGTATTTAATTGTTTTATTTGTAACTTATTGTATTGAACAATAAATTGGTATTGCTAGAAGTTTAGTGTGTTTTATCGTAACCAAACCTACTCAGCAAATAGTTGCAGTAGCTTGATTGGAAAAACGTTACCAAATTATTTTAATATGTATAGAGCTTACACTTATTACTTACTAACACCTCAAGTTCTCCTCGTGGCCACTGAGAAGCGCTAGCGGGGCGCCTCTAGATTTTTCTACAGCAGTCTTCCACGGTCTACCGCGACCTGGTTGTCCGAGAACCTTCCAGAACCTTCTCCAGTAGTATAAATAGAAGAACAGCTCGAGAGAGAGAGAGAATCTCGTTACAAATGGAGTGCGCGCTTGTTAAAAATGAAGAAAAAGTGAACTGAAAGGACTTTTGTTGGTTTATACAGTGTATATAATAGTTTTATTTGTAATTTATTGTATTGAACAATAAATTGGTGTTGCTATCAGTTTAGTGTGTATTAACTAAACCGAACCCACTCAGCAACTAGTGTGAGAAACGTACCTTGAATTTACGACTCACAAATTATTTTAATATGTATAGAGGTTACACTTAATATTTATTTACTAGACTGAAAGTATGGTTCTTGTCAATGCGACAGACACCTAGCAACACAGACGAATTTTGCGTCCCCTAATTATTCTGCTGTTGATAAAACCTGAGAAATTTCCAGATAAAACCTAACATAATACTAGAGCTATACCAGAGCCAATTAAATTAAACATATTTAATATAGTCACAAAAATGGTAAACTCAAAGAAAAGTAAATATTTCAGTGAAATAAAAACTAGGGAGGAGTCTTTAAATTGCCCACATTCATTTTATTTAAATAAATATTCTTGTGTAAAAGTTAATTTAAAATAAATAAATAAAAATAAATAAATAAAACAAACAATTCTTGATTGTAAAAAATGTGAAATTATACGGATACATTTTTTTGTATATGGGTGGTTTGTAGTATCTAATATAAAATTCAGAGAGCAGTTGCAACGTGAATATAAAAAGGGGACACAAATGTTTATGTGTTCTGATTTAGGGCCATGATGAGGGTGATTTGCATTTATAGGATGGGTTTATCTAAATTTCATTGTAGTATATATATTTATATATATATCCTTTGTTACATAAATAAATGCAACTATAACATTACAAAAAAGAAAAACTACATAACACTGATATAAATATTTAATACTTTCATGTACTTGAGAGAATATATATGTAATTTATTTGTTTTAGTACATTTTTGTACAATACACTTTAAGTGCACTCCAACTTCCCATTGTTAAATGTAGTTATGGAATTTAATGTGGTCATTTAGTTGATGCAATAATTATTCCATTATTTGAGAAACCAAATTTAAATTATACCTACTTTACTAATTCTGAGACCTCGCTATCCTATTCCTTGAGGCTGGTTCCATCAGTCGGCCGCCCGAGTCGAATACTAAAAGTTCTTATTTAAAAACTAGACTTTTTTAAAAATTTAAATTAATTACACTTTATTTTATATTGAACTAATAAAGAATCACAACTTATGAAATCAAAAATGAGATTCAGAAAAAAAATACAAGATGGGAAATGTTTTGGTCATAAATTAAATTTGATAGATTAAGAGGTAGTGGTGATTATCGAGAGCAAATCAGAGAAGGAATTAAATCCGAAAGATCTGGAATGAAGATAATCCCCCTCCGAGAAATCCGTGTCTTAACTCAAAGAGGACACTAAAAGAAATCACTGTTTTTCAAGGAGGCTTAACGTGCAACTACCGTTCAGGTGTCGTGGATGGAGGTGAATAGCACGCATATTTTACTTTACACATATTAATACGTCAACAATGCAACAGCAATCGAACCCTGTATCACAATACACCCCAGCTCTGCGGTCCGCGTCTCTATCCACTGACCTATCGTGGCGCCTAGTTGTAGACTAAAACCCTAGCAATCAGGACAAAAGCTTAAGCGCAAAAAATTTTTGTTTTTTAGTTGCTCACAGCCCTTATAATGCCTTAGCTGCCATTAATGTACACCGAGGTCTGTCGTTTGTTTTCCTCCCATATGGAGAACAAATTGTAGTGAGCTTATTTCGCCACCATCCTTTTGATATGATCAAAATAATAAGCCTTTTAGAGCTTTATCTTTCCTATCAGCACCTGCTTCCAATTGAAACACCTCAATATCTAACACCTCAATATTCATTTGCTATTTAGATTGATGGGACTAAATATTGGCCTTTTTGGAAATTTTTAGATCGCACATACTAGTGCTGACCTTTGCTTTTCTTTTTTTTTTAGCTGTCCAGGTTTTCCTTCCATGAATAATGACACTCTAAGAATAGAATTTTTTTTATAAACTGTCAAGGAGACTTCTATTTATCACCTCAGCTTCTTGAGGCCTGTATGAATAACTCGGCTTTCAATAACTGACCACAGTAAATATATTATAAGATTTTTATCTGAGACTTCGGTATGCATAAGTACAATACAAATTTTTGTGTGTGTGAATTCAGCTCCTTTATACAAATACTTGATTCATTTCAAATTCTGATTGTTCAGTTGATGATAATTTCTGGTTAATTATTATGAGAAATTAGAGAAGGAGTGGAGTTCTTTTCTCTCTGCGCTTGGCATTCCGCTTGACATTAAGCAATTTACGATGTAAGACATGTAGTATGCAGAATGCCTTAACCCTGAACTACGCATGTTATTTCAAAATAGATACCGTTGAGATCGTAGTTTAGCTACCCATTTTTTCTTGGCTTGTCTTCCCCAGTATGTTATTAGTATAACAAATTATTAGATATTCGGTTACTATTATTACCTTAATTTATACCCCTGCGAATTAGAGCTTACACGTTTAGTCTCATCTCATTAAGGCCTTGCTTTGCGCCTGCCTTCTCTGGTTATTTTGAAAATTTTGGGTTTTTATATCTTTTGTTACTGGGTACCAGACTTTAAAGCCAATTATTTAATGAATTAATAGAGAAAAGTAAGAAATAAAAGAATAGAATCAGTGAAAACTACCTACAGATAAAAGTAAGAGATCTTCTCCTAAAGGGGCAATATAAATAAAAATAAAACATACGTATTATTATTTTCTAAATGAAAGAAATAAAGATAACTTTACAAAATATGTGCAGAAGAAATATATAATAGATATTAAATACAAGAAAATATTTAAATTTGTAAGAAAAATGCTAAAAAGTATGGAAAAGATTTTTTAATTTTAAAACAGTAAAGTCGGTTATCAGATAACTTAGTTGGCAAAACTTGCACACAGCTCATTAGATAGTCATTTTTCGTAGAAACACGTACTGGTGCTTAAAAGACAGTCTTGGGAGAGAAGCTATGTCTATCTCTCGAATTTGCCCCACCTATCAACTCATTTTACGTCTTATGCTCAAACTTTCGTCACAAACACTATAATTTCTTCTCATTCTCCCAAGATATTTATGTTTCACAACAATTACGACTCTTGGATCAAATTATTGAACTACACTTACCATTCACTGATGTATTAATAAAAGCAAATATAGAGCAAGGACTGTTAAACAAACGAAAGAGAAAGAGAAAAAGTAGCGTAAAGGTAATAGAGCAGAGAGGCGTAACAGAATAAGTTGGCAAAATATTGTCTTCTTAAAGGTTTAAAGATACTACGTTTTTCCGTACAAAACTCTCTCGCTTTTATGATAGTCTAGCCTACCCCTTCTTTGGTCTGCTCGGGATATGTGGATCTTGATTTCTCTAGGATGTAATTTTGAGGTAGTTATGGCAGGAGGTATTGCTACGTATAACGGGGTTGTTGAGGAGAGAAATTAGGTTTGATTAAATGAACAGAGATATGCTGACACTAATATAATGTAGCTAAGTTTACACTAACTGCACTGGATTTATAATGAAAACATGATAGAATGAATGGTGAGAGTAAAGATATGACATGATGCGATGTACAGTTGTGTGGTTGTATCTGATAGATATTCTCTAGATAGATTAAACTGGCTTATATACACAGGTTCTCCCTCTCTAGTCTATCTAAGTCAGAGAGTAATCTCTGTTAACCAGAGAAGGCCTCTCTTCTCTCTACTGTGGTTGAATTCTCTTTGCTGTTACACTACGCCTCTCAAGATTTACGTGAGGAAGCAACTATAGGTGAATGAAGTTTATACGTCTGCGAGTTCAACGTCCATCCAGTTCGACATCCATTATAAGTTGATAAGTTCTGGATCCAACGAACCTTGTTCTCACCAGCTATCTTTGTCCTTAATCCTTGATGTACAGGCCCGATCAGTTCCACTTATCTAACAATATCGCAAATACAACTTTTACATCCTCAGTCAGAAATCTCCTTTGTCACTGGTTCTAAAGGCAAGAAGGTTCCTTTCAACTATCTTGAGGAGAGCGAAATTGAATGACATTCATTTACATTGACGAATTTTAGTGACAAAGCTGTACAGAACAATAACTCATACATTGAAATAAATAATACAGTTAACGTAGAATTTATGGTGATTATTTCCACAAAAGAAAAAAAACAAAAAAAAAAGTTAAAAATTAAAAGCTTAATCTAATTAGTTGTTGTGTAAATATTTAGGCTGTAAATAATGTTATATTAAATATTGTTGACAATAAATTTCTTCTCAGTTTTCTTAAGTTTATTACTTTGTTATTATCTTTTTTTTACTTCTTCTCGGAAATGTAATCTGAGAAGATGGTAAAGTGTCTTGTACTTTTAAAAATATATATTTATAGTTAACACCACTTCTAAACAAATTTATAGCAACAAATTCTTAACAATATTAACGTTGTTCCTAATTTAGAGTTAGTATAACTAAATGTGAAGAAGAAGAAGAAAGAAGGCGGACCCGCTACCAAACTGTCTTTACGCTTGGGGTGTAGACAAAGTTAAAAACTTGTCCACCACTCGTTGTTGGGCAAAGAAAGTAAGATAGGAACAATGGCCGGATTAAGATGAACACTAAAGGTAATATAATCAACTTTTGTGGGTTAAATAGAAAGTGGGTTTGCATGGAGGTGCGCTAGAAAAGAAAGCTTGGTGAAATTAGGTGAGGTCTTTTAAACTCTGTGTCTGCAGTTCATTTTACTTACGGTCCTTCTGCCCGCTTGGCTTTCTACCTTTTAGATAACTTCACTGTATCCTGTTCAATTTTATTCTTCTTTACTTTATACTTTGCATTATTGGGTTTGCACACCTAACTTATACTAACAGATTTATATCTCTTTCTCGGACCAACAGTTAACCGCAACATTTTAATCAAACTACACTAACATATTTAAGATTTCAAATTATTTTGTTCGTAGCTTTCAAAATAAAATCTTCCGAATGTTTCTTCTGGAGATGGTTTGGCAATTAGATTTATTCTTTCTTTTACTGTGATTAGAGGAATTCGAATTTTCATTTTCATGAGGAACAACTTCCTCTTAAAACTTTTGGTTGGTTCTGGGGTAAATGCAACGTTATTTCAGCTACTTCAGTATAATACATGGTTTTATCCTCCTCCAAAATTAGAAGTTTGAAGCAAATTGATCTTCTTCAAGAAACGGCCGCAGGTAATATTTACAAAATGGCCCGAGATTCCGGACCAAACCCAGATTCCATGCAAATTCACGGTGGAGGATTTTTGCCATACTATTTTGCCTAGCCAGATATTGGATTTAGGTGAGCACCGGGCACGCTGCGAGATGGTGGACTGCCTAAGTCTCTCAGGATCTTAGGCCTTTAATTACAATTAGACTGTCTGTTATAAGGGTCCTTCCCGTATATGGGCAGAGGTTCCCTCGCGACAGCCAAGCCACTTATACTTCCTTGTCCACAAGGTAGTTGTCAATACTCCATATTATGTATTATTATTATACTATTATTATTATTATTATTATTATTATTATTATTATTATTATTATTTCTGTTCTCAGCTTTCTGATGGTATTTAAGATGAGGTACAGGTTCATACCAAGCACTCCCACTTGTTCAGCTTAAAAACTTTCTCACCATTCTGCAAGAGTTTAAATGACAGATTCTGCATCGTGATATAAATGCCTTGTCTTAGCCCTAAGCCCTTATTGCTATCATATAAAGCTAGCGGAGTTATCCCAGTTACTGACAACTTCATTATTATCATTATTATTTATCTCAAGAGAGTGGCTAACTCTACAATATCAAGAGACCCTCAAGACTCATAAAGCTACATCAAAGTAAATAAGAATGAGCCTAATTTAGAACAAAAATCTAAACCCAGCACTTAAGCATCTAGGATGCACTAAGTTCAATCAAATCAACCAGCATCTTTACTAGTGTAATAAGCCTATGCTTTTCTCTAAAGATCTTGTCCAACCATTGAACCTGTGCTAATCTCTTCATATCCCGAGCAATCTGTATGAGATGGATGGGGCTTTCTTCCACTATCCCACAAACTGTACAAAAGAGACCTGAAATGTTCCCCATTAAGGAGAGTATAGATGCCACCACAAACCAAAATTCCCAGTAAGGGATCCAATCCGATTTCTAAGAGAGGTCCGTGAAAGAGAAACGGCAACATCTCACTATTAGCCAAAACAGAACAAAAGAGAATATTTGCAGCATCTGCCAAATGTTCAAAAACTTTAACAAATTAATGTCAAAAATCGTAACAAATCTTTGTGACATAGTAAGCTGTTTTATCTTGTTGTATCGTGTGCACTTTGTACAACCAGTCATAAAAAAAAAAAATTATTAAACACTTTCATTTCTAATATTTCTCAGTCTGGTCCGATCAGAAGTTTCTTCGTACTTCCCTTGTTTTGGCTGCAGCCAAAAATTACAAAAGAAAAATATTTCTTGAGGCGTTTATCCTACTTAGGATAATCTAAAATTTGCCTAGTAAATCTAAAATTTCCAAGCTCAATGGGAAGCAGGAAGTTTCTTACCATCCTAAACTAATACATTATTGTGAACGATAAAGTAGAATTACTTTATCTTTTCTGGTCAAACTTCTATACGATAACATTAATCAATTAATTAATTAATTCAACTTTACACTACAATTTACAAATGAGTATTTGTTTATATTGAAAATCAAAGTTTCCATTAAGTGGATTATTAGATCTTACTAAGTGTACTCCTTCTGGTATTCTTCCCTCTCATCATAGAATCTCTGAATTCTATAGTCGTTAAAGTGTACAGACTTATCGTCTTGTTGGTTGGTTTAAATAATACATTGATATCTCCACTTGACTGAGAAAGGATATATAGTAACTTTGTTGTAACCAAAAATTAACGAACAAGTTTCTGTCAATCTCAGTGAAATGGAAACCAATCTTTTCGTTTTTTTTTAAGGAAAAACGGAATTTTATTAAATTTGACATTTTTATTTAGTGGTGACTAATCAAATTTGAAACAACAGTCATTTTTTATATTGAAATATTTAATAGAAAATATAATGTTAGAACAAAAATGTAATAAATTGGCTTTAAAAAAGTACGGTTAGATCCTTTTGGTACCTCTTCAAATTTTTATTATTGTACTGTATATATATTTGCTTCACAATACATTTTTATACAGTTTCATATATGTAAATATATTTTCTTTAAATAAACACACTAATTATAGTTTTTTAATAATATTGTAGTGGAAGAAAGAAATGCAAAAATAATAGTTTTGAAAAATAGTTTAGAATATTTTATAGTTTGAAAAATAGATAGTTTAGAATATTTTATAGTTTGAAAAATAGAATTTTGTCAATATTTTAAATGTATGTTAGTGCAGTGAAAAGAGTCAGGAACTATAATTTAAGGTCATTGCTATTAAAGAGACAAAGGCACAAGAATCCGTTAGGCTAATACAATGCCATTTGGCCAACTGTTTTGTAAGAGCAGTGCAATCTTTACACAGTCTGCATTCTGCTTTGAAACAAGGACAGTCTGTTTTAGAACACTTCAGGAATCAGTGCCAGATATAAGTTAAAACATAAGAGTTTATTCCAACTAATTTCAGTATACTTATAAGTATATTCTTGTGATATTGTAAAGATTAAATTCTTTTAAAGAATAATATATTTATTTCAAAACAGTGGTGCTCTCTTGATTATTACTAATACTTCTCTCTTAAACATCTCTCTACAAGCCCTTTACTAAACCGCTTACGCCACTAAAAGCTACCACTACACCACAACAACAGCACACCAAATACATTTCAATATTCATACAATAAAAACGCAATACAAATTTTTAATAATCGAATATTTTGCAGCAATTCGTTCAGAATTAGTTTTTTGTTTTTGTTTTTTGTTTTGAATTTGACATTATTCTCCCCAGTAATTAAAAAAAAAAAATAATTTTCTTAATTCCGCACTGAAAGCGTTCTTGTTCACCTCAATTTTTGTGTTCTGAACATTCTCTAGCTCAAATGTAAAAATGTCATTGTGCTTGTTTAGTTTTTTAATTTAGTTCAAACTCTATTTCTTGTCAGGTTTAGATTTTATTAAAATATTAATTCAAAATTTTTTTCATTATTGCAAACATTTGATTGCTAACAAAATTTTACCATTTTACCATTAACTGTTATAAATATGCCACTCCAGCTCAGAAATCATTTTTATTTTCTCCAAAAAATCTCAACTAATTATTATTATTATTTATTTTGCTAATATTTGTCAAATTTTGGTAGATGAATTACATCGAGATTTGACATTCTGAATTGGTTGGTTTCAATTTTCTTACTTCATTGTTTAAGAATATATTGGCAGCAGTGATTTGTTTTAATTGTTCTCACTAGAAAGAAAAATTTTCATTTTGTTTATTAATTGCCATTTAAATGAAATAATTACAAACTTCTAGTAATAGAATATTTCTTTTTGTAAAGAAAATTTCTTTCTTATAGTTTATATTTCGTTAAACATAATAACATAATTATTTAAGAAAGGGAGAGGAATATTGAGTACTTATCCTCCGTGTGGATGCAGGGTTTGAATGTATTTATTGATAAGAAAGTATTTATTAGCATGATTGTATTTATTGGTATGCTTATATTTATTACAGAGGTTTTTTTGTTTTTTTTTATCGGAATGAAAGATGGCATGAGTGAGTGCAAATAGTGTACATATTTTTAGAATTTTGGTAAAACAATTTTCAGAGGAAGGAATATTTATAAAAGTACTTCCTCTTAAATGCAAATATCCTTCAGGCGTGAAAATATATTTCAAAATGAACGATTTCAGTCCACCAGGTAAGAGGATTATCATTAATAATGCATATATAAAAATAGTATATTGTAAACAGGAGTCCAGATATAAAATTCAATACAATTTAATTCTAGAAGCGAAGGAATATTTATGCGTAAGTGCCCAAAATAATTTAATAAACAAAGGGTTGACACAACCAGGTATTCACACTCCCCCTCGTCGACTGGATCGATGGCCAAGAGGGAGTGTGTGTGGAACCTTGCTCTACACCAGAGATTCCATCATACCTTACTGGCAAGGTAGTGAATTGGATGCCATAAGGTAAAGAAACTACATGCCATCCCAGACTACGGAGACAAGTTTGAGAAGAAAAAAAAATATTGAGAGGCGCTTATGTCCACAGCTGTCGTTGCTCCTAAACATAATAATTAAGAAATTCTAACCCAAAAGTTTCTTTTACCAAACCAAGTCAAAACATAATTGTTTATTCACTAATAATTTAATACAAAATATTAATGAAAGATAGATTCCTCTAATTAATTGCTGTATAATCAACACGTTAATTATGGAGACATTGCACAAGATAATTAATTAATATTCTTCGTGGGTAATTAATCATTTTGTACAAATAAAACGCTAATGAGCGAAAAATAGTTCTTCTATTATGACCATAAGTTTAAACTAACTAGTTACATAATTATGAAGTGTATTCTCACAGTTTACAAAGAAAAAAAAGTAAGATTAAATGTCTGATGTGATAACACAAAACGTCTGGCATTGTCTTCTATAAAATACTAAACAAATTATCCAATAATTCTGTTAATTAAACTTTAAATGATGTTCAACTAATATATAGAATAAATAAATAGATAGAGGGACACTTTTGTTCCTCTTTAAACGCTCAAATAGTTTAAGAAGACCTAAGCAAATTGTCTTAATTTACTGTAAATATACTACTTCATAATCTGACTCCACTCAATTAGTTCTATGTTAAATAAGCTTCAACATCATAAAAATTACACTAACACAATTATCTCTTAACAATAATTATAAAATTATGTAAGTTTTGTACTGCAATAGCACTCATAACCACTTTTAATATTCCAACAAAGTTTATTTAAGAATGTAATTATCAAATCTAATTTTTGAGAGTTAAATTAGTTTTGTTTCTGTTTATATAAAAAGGGAAACAAATTCACTTTTTTTTTTTTTTTTTTTTTTTATCCTTTTATTGATGAATAATGCTGCATAAAATATGTTGTTTTCATCAATTCCAGTAAGGTGGTTTATCTTGGTCAGTTAGTCATAACAGCCAAATAGTGTATCCTCACATAAGCATGCTATATAGTGTATGGTTTTGGGGGCTTAGATACAAGGAAAAAATTAGGTTGTGATAAGATAGATTTGCTGAACACTGTTTATATTTTAATTAGAATATTAAGCACTGCAATGATTTTACACTGTATAATTTAAAGTAAGAGCATGGTAGCATTAGCATGGTGGCAGAGTGACGATGTGAGAAAGATAGTCTATGTGTATTGATGGTTGTTCGAATGACGTTTGAATGCGACTGAGTCGGCGGAAGAAAATAAAAATGGACACCCATTTTAAGAGGGCGACTGACTAGTAGCCTCTACTTTCTTTAACTTCTCCTTGCATGTCCAGATATCCTCGTTAGATTATTCTCCAGTGGTAGAGAGTCATGCAAAGGCAGGAGATCCATCTCAGCGATCCATTATAGCTATAATGAGCTAAATAGGCGTTTAAATATTGCTGGAAATATTATTTGAAAATAACTATCGGGTCTTAAAGTCTTCTACACTATACATATCCTGGAACTTTAGTCAATTTTTGAATGTCTATTAACATGACTTATAGAATTCAATTTCTATAAAAAAAATTATGAAATAATTTTCCACTGATGTTGAAGACAAAAAAATGATAGTCATAAACAATGACTAATATTCACATGATACAAATTTTTTGATCGATCATTTCAGAAAAACCTGAATTCAAGATAAAAAAAAAAAGAAATGGGAAACCTAAAATCTTCTATAGAATTACAAAAATCAATTATTTGAATGAAATTGGACAATAAACTATATATTATGATATTGATTTTACGCTTTATGTAAGTATTAAAAATGATCTGCATGAAAAAGTCGAAACGTAAAGGCTATTGCACAAAAACGAAATATAAATATTTAGGTGATCTCTATAATTAATTTTCATAACATTTAATTGGTGGATTTTTTTTTAGGAAAACCCATGTCCTCACTTGTTGGTTTAGTGGCTAGCGCACTTGCCTTTGGTGCGAGAATTCAGAGTTCAATCCCCGTGAGGGCAAAATCCAGTGTGTTGACCCAGCATCGTGAGAAAAAGTGGGAAGCTACAGTAGGAAGGTCGGGAACTTATCGGCGAGAAAAGAAAAGATTTTTGGAAGATACTAAAGTTTGTAAATATTTCTGGGATTTCTATAACTTATGCTTACTTCTGATCTGTCAAAATGATCATGGATGGAAGCGATGTTTTTCAGACAAAGTCAGCACCATGGTTAAATTTAGAAACAAAGAAAGTAACTATTTGTACCTAACTCTAGATGTAAATATATGAAATAGAAAAGGCGAACTATAGTTTAGTAAAAGTTCCGAGATTGAAGTCATCATTTATTTTTTTAATAATTTCAGTATGAGAAAGTTATGTGTATTTTTCACACAGACTTTTTTTTTTAAGTGTAAGAAATTTTTTTTTATTCAATTTATAACCAGCATTAAAAAGAACACAGCAACATTACATTGAAAGTGCTCCAAAATCGATCTGTTCATAGTTCCTTTGTCTTTCATGCTCTCAGATAACTTCACATAACCTCTGCTCGGCACTCCTTCATGTAATAAGATCCTATTGTTTACAAGTAGGGGTACAAGTAACAAACTTTCATTCATCCATCCCCGTTAAAGATCACTTTACTATTGAAAAAATAATATAGGATGAATGGTGAAACGGTTCACATTCTTATTGTTTTTAAGTAGGATGGAAGGGTTATGTTTATGCCTTGACTTTGAGAGAATTTTAGTTAGAAGTGCATTCGGAGATTAATTTTTCGGAGAGTTAATTTTTAGATTGATTTTTTTCTTGGTGAGGCACAGCTTCATAAGCGGTTTTGTATTACTATTTACATATAATAATATGTAAGAGGTTACTTTGTAAAAATCTGATATCAGAGTTTTGCCGGGAAATCTATATTAGATTTCAATTGTCTACTGGGGTTAGATCATAGCACTGTCTTCTGGATTACAAATGAAATTACTGTATAATAAATACAGGAAAGAAAATGTAAATGTATATTGAGGTAAGGTACCTTGTGTGGGCTCTGTTTAATAAAAAGAGCAAAATAAAATAAAATATGTATTGAATGAATATATTGAGTGGACTGTATATAATGTAATACAATTGATTGGGCAAAATGGGAAATTAAAATATTAAATTATAGGGAAAAAAAAGGAATATATAATTAAATTTAAAAATGGGTAGCAAATATTATTTATTATCACTTTCAACAAGCCAAACGAATGGCGCTTACCTTTAAACGCAAAATCCTTACTGCCAGAGTTGGAAGACCCATGTGTCCTTAGCCCATATCGGGGAAAAGGGAAGAGGAAAAAATAAGAATAGGGAAATAATTCTTACGTACCTCTAACTCTTGAGACTTGACCAATACACTGCTACACTTGGCTGATGATCGTAGATAAAAATCAAATGGACTCCCAGATGCTGCACGGCAGGAAACCAACCGGACCTAACAACCATGTGATTTCACAATAAGCTCAGGCAGGCCAGGAGAACCTGAGCCGCTTACTCGACAATAAGACCCGCTTATTAACACTACCCGGAAAACGAGAAGTGGCAAATTTGGGTTTTCACAATTAGGACAATCGAACTGGCATGTACTGAGACCTATTCAAAACGAGTGTTACTTAACGACTTATTCCTCCTGAGTATTGCATGACGACTGACAGAGAGAGGAGAAACTGCATAGGCTATCCCCTTCCTACTCCAAGGATACAGCCAAATAAATTAGTAATTATTATCTGCTAGTACAATACCACCTCCAAAATAAAATTTAAATTTAAATTTATATTAAATACCGAACAATTACATTAAGGCATAACCAGCCTATGTTTGCCAATAATCACCCCCCCCATGCTACAATTTTGTGTTAGGATAATTAGTGCAAAAATATTCCAAGTCATTTATAATTATTATTGCATCTAAACTGCAGTAAGATAATTTTTGCTGAGTGTTTCATACAAAAAATCATTGTTTTCTCTTATTAAAGTAATCATTAATTAAATAAGAAATAGGAAGCGAGAGAAAAGGAAATTTCCAGCTTCATTTAGTGAATATCTGTCAGTGAACAGAAATGTCCTTTTTACTTTTATGAATAGAAAAGTCTTTCCGTTCTTAAAAGAGAAATTTCATTATATTTCTAGATGATTCTCATTGGCCCTTTCTTTCACTCAATGAGTTTATATTGGTGAGATCCTCCTCACGAGTGGCGGAACGAACAGCTACCAAGATCTCTCCTCTCTTATTTCAACTTCTATTGAAAGAATCCCTCTCACAGTGCAAAAACATTTCTATTTCCTCTTCCTGTACAACCTAATTCAGATAAATTCAATATAAAATTACAAGATAAAAGCAATGCACATTCAACGAAAAACATTAAATTGAATTATTAATTTACATAATATTAATAATATTTCAAATTTATATTTTTTATTTCCATTTCTTTTTTATTACTTCGTTATATTTTTTTTTTGTTTTTCTTATTTTTTGGCAAAAAACTTCGTCACGTAAATTTTCCAACAAATATATATGGCTGGTAATTAAATCAACATTTAGAAAGTAGTAGTTGTCTTGAGCCTTTTGGATGTGTTTTGGTGTGGAAGTATGCCTTTAAAAATGCGTTCAAAAACAGAAAATTAATCAACGTTGGAAAGATGGAAGCTTTGCAACCTTGCAAAGATGGAAGAACATGGACATAAATTATTGTAAACAGAACAAAAAGTTATAAATTTGATTTTTTTTATTTTTAAATATCCCTTTTCTAACAAAATTTTATACTTTACAGGAATGGAAGATTGGTGTGACTGAGTGGGGAGTCAGAGGTGGCAGCTTTTGGTCGTGTAGGAAGATTTCTTGTTTTAATGTTGGAAGCCACTTTTCCTTGGTTAGGTGGGGGTCTGAGCTGGGATTGGCTATACCGTGCGTATGTGAGTGTGATTGTAGCGTTAATATTGTATCTACATTTTTTTAAAAAAGTTTTAGTTAATATTTTGACCAATATGTTTATAATGGATGTATTATATTCTTGAGGAATCCGGCCAATTTAAATAAAATAAACTTTACTTCGCCAACGTTTCGTCTTATATTAAGAAATCATCAGGGCTACAAAATACCAATTAGCAATGACTAAAGAACAACAAAAAACATTAATAATATTATCCCATTGCAATGAGATTAGAAATGTCATTTGGATATCTCTTTATTTGGACCATTTATTTTAACAGTCTTTTAAATTTATTACATTCTTTTGTTTGTTTTTTTGGAATCATGGAACTATTTTTTGGCATCCATAACCATATTTTATTGTAGAAAAAAACTCATCCCTGATGATGTCTTAATATTTGACGAAACGCTAGCGGCAAAGTAGTTTGCTTAATTTAAATTGACCATATTTTTTTTAAGAATATACATCCATTATACATTTTCACTTAGGATTAATGTTAAAGTGTGTCGTAAATATCGAACACTGCATTTTATCTTTTTTATTATTATGTGATGGATATCGTTGGAATGAATGTATTTATTGGTTATGAATGTATTTATCTGGTATGAGAGTATTTATTGGTATGCTTGTAGTTAATTAGTTGTTATTTAGTAATTAATATGAATACAAGGTAATGATGTTTAGTGACCCATAATCCATGATTTTGCATGACGTAATTATAGTGTTTATATTGGATATTATAATAATATTGCTCAAGTATTATGAAGAAATATAGTAGTTTTGATTAGAAGCTGTCAAAATAAAAATAAAAAACAGTTTTATAATATTCCAGTTTTAATCTACGTACAGTAAAACACGTACAGCTAAAGATTCCGTCAGAACATATTTAATAATATATTGTTATCAAACATGAATTTCTAGTTGTCATTATTAACATTACTAAGATTACTGAGAATTCCAGATTTTTACTTCATCTTACGTTGAAACAAGTTTTACAACGGTGTTAAATTGACATGAGTTTCTCTCTATATCTAACTCTCTAAGTTCTATGTATTTGTGTGGACAAAATATCTCAAAATGGAATAATAGCTGAAAGCTCAAACTTCAATACCACTGCATCCATCATAAATAATTCTTAATTCTTTAAAAATCCGGCTTTGTAAGTTCAATGTCGTATTTTTTTTTTGTCATTATCTTTAATCTTTGGTTATGCTTAAGCTTCTATTCCAAGTTTTGCATTAAATCATGTAGTCGTTAGTCCTCAGAAAACGATCAATATCTGAAACAGATTAATAGTTTGATACATCGAAGCAGATTGATTACAGACGGCATCCGGGTAAGTTCTTTTGTTAGAAATATCATTGTCAAGCACCGGAGATTAAGCTCTAGATACAGTGACAGCTACATACATTGCGGTGTCACAAAGTCATTTGTTTTTTCTTGTTTTTTTTAAATTTAACAATGCATTATAATACTATATAAAGAAAGTTAAAGGCTACAATTTATTTTTCGACATTGATGAATGTCGAAAACAAAAAAACCTGGGTGAAATACTCACACTACTTTCTCTAAATGAAGTTTACACAACTTTGATTTAATATTTATTTATAGACGTGTATTAACCTAGTTACAAATTTCACATATTATATGTATGAAATGTTGTTGTGTTATGTGATGTTGTTTATGAAGTAGTAGTAGTAGTAGTAGTAGTAGTAGTAGTAGTAGTAGTAGTAGCTTGTGGCGTGAGCGGTTTTGTAAAGGGCTTGTGTGTATGTTAAAAGAAAAGAGAAGTAATAGGAACTATAATAACACTGTATAATAACACTGCAATAGGAATAATTAAGAAAACACTGGTAGATATTATCTTTAAAAAAATATAAATACTCTTCAATAACACAATAATATGCTTAATAATATACTGAAACTAGCTATGTTTTAACTTATGACTGGCATTGATGCTAAGATAGCGATTGTTCTGATTGAATATCTAATACAAACTGTCTTAAAAGAATGCCTTCTAATTGTTAGATCAAATCTTTTCAAATAATACTGGTATGTTTGGAGGGAGTGTATTGTGTTACCCTAACTGTTCTTTGTCAATTTGTCTCTTCAGTAGCATTGATCTAAATTATAGTATCTGGCTCTTTCCCCTTCACTAAAATACACTATTTGAACTAGCTAAAATTTACAAAATTATTTTCTATAAACCATTTTCCAAAACTATTATTTTTCCATTTCTTTCTTCCATTACAGGTAACTGAAAATTTTATTATAAAAATATGTATATCCAAAATATTATATTTATAAAATTCGCATTTCCGCTAAGCCGATTTTCTTCAAAACTTGGAATGGTTTTGCAAAAAAAAAAAAAAAATGATTAATCTATATCTAGTAAATTGGTACATCCAATCCAAAACAAACAAAAAATCGACTTAATGCTTCCTCCTTTTAACAGTAACTGACTGTAAAATTGAAATTTTCAACTAAAGCCTTTAGATTAAACCGGCAGATTGAAGCAAAAAATGAGACTGCCATATAGTTCCTTAAATAATTATGGTTATACACGTCGATATTCCTTTATATTTGTCACTGGACTAAAAAATGGATCCGATACTGTTCGCAGATCATTTTTTTTTTTGAAAATATTTTTGAAAAATTAGGCAAACACAAAATAGTTCATTTTTTTTTTTTTTAATTTAAGGCGCGTCAAAATCTATGGTCATTAGCGCCCAAAGCCTTCTCACTCTGCACTACCAGACTCTGGTATTAGATAAATTGATTTTATTTTGAAAAAATGCAAACTTACATTATATTTCTTACTTTTCTTAGGCAACAACTTTCTTTTCAATATTCAAGAGGCACCTATTGTTCAAGAGGCACCTATGTTAGAAAAATCCAAGCGCGGATTTTTTTTTTATCAGTAATTATTCAATTACCTGGGCTCTACCTGTGAATGTCGGAGCCTCCGCATACTAATGCAGCGCGCTAATTTCGCCTCTACTAAAAGATTGTTACATTTACCCCCTATGGCGCAACAGCCCATGAAGAGCCAAGGCTTGCCTGGCGGCGATTTGAATAGGGGAGGCGTGTGGTAAGCACGCCGCAAGTTCCCACGCCGTTTTGTTCCGGCCTTCGCTACCTAGGGCGCTACTAATTGTAGCTTCCCACGATGCTGGGTCAACACTGACTTTGTCCTCACGGAAAACGAACCCTGAATTATCGCACTAAACGCGAGTGCGCTAGCCACTAGACATGAGGACGTTGTAAAATTGTTTATTTTAAATAGCATTAAATTCCAAAATAATGCAGAGATTGTGATTTAACTGGGTGGGGGAGAATTGCTGTCAGCAATTCTGTGACACTATGTTGAGTTTAATGAATACTTGGCTGCAAGGAAATAAAAATTATAAATTACAGAAATGAGCTTGCATATTACGGTTCTATCTGTCTAGATTTGGCTTTGCCTATCACCTATTATCGATTATGATTCTTTGTGTCATAGGAAGGTAGAAGATTATTGCAAATATACTGATTTATTTAACACGTAACATTTCCATTATTAATAATATGATTGATTTATAACTATGATAGTTATAACTATGATAGTTAAGGGTGTTTAATGTTGAAATTAGGTTGAAACCTTAGACTACTAATATTAGTATTCTGCATACAATTCTATTCCTAGTTTAAAATGGTTTCTGCATGGACAGAATTGTGTGTAAAGGGATAGATAGAGCATGTTAACGGATGATGTTCTATAACAGAGAATTGTGCAACAAGTGATGATATATATGCCGAGTCAGCTAAGATATATGTCCGACATCAATAATTGAGATTTAAACCTCCTGTGATCTATGGGTCTACCTTCAAATATATATGTTCAACTTTGCCACTTTTCTACTTTTCTAAAATTCTTTATAATATTATATATTTATTTGTTTATAAAATGATGAAAAAAGGTAAGTTACTTTTTTTATATATTTGTATTTAAGTATTATGTATACATATTAGATTTTTACAAGTAAGTTACATTTTTAGAAAATCAGTTATTTCTGGGAGTTCACTTTTTTGTGGATTTTGAGGGCTTAATGAGGCAGAAAGGAACTTCTGCAGTAGATGTTAAGGCTTCTGCGCCAAAGGTTTTTTTTTATTATACGAAAAATTAAAATAGAAGGATATTTCTTCAAAATATTCCTATTCCCTTATTTTGGGATCTCTAGCTTACACATTCTGGTAATCCTTCTAGTAAGCGGGGATCGTACAAGAAACGTGGTATCATTGCAATGGAGATTTTCCGCTGCTTATGCGATGAGAACTACTACAACTACTTCTATCATATCATCTCCTTTCCATACCTTACCACAACTGCCATCGAGATAATTTCTTCTTATCACTGCCGCAAAACATTGCTATACTCTTTAATCTCTCTCTTTAAACTAGATACTCTGTACTGATTCAGTCTTGAATTTCATTTTCCCAGCCCTTCCTGCCAGTTGCATGAGTTTAATATGCAATATGTCGCATTTTATTCACGTTTCTTATGTGATGTAAACCCATTGAAACGCATTTTTTTTGTATCCATAAAAAAATAAAACTGCATTTGTTGCCGTTAGTTCCGCAGAGCTGGAAAGCATCACAGTTATGTTCGTGATAGGCTGCTTCTTTTGGTGATCATCGACCGGTTTTGGTCGTTTCGGTATGGGTGTATTTGCTCTGTGCTAGTCTATGTCATCACAAAAACATCCTGATGATGGGGGAACGCCGAAAACTGGTCGATGACCACCAAAAGAGGCGGACTATCATGGAAAATATCTCTGATGAAAACTGCATTTCAATGAACACTCCAATGAAGTGATTGTCTCGTGGGCTAGTGGCTGAAAGTCGAATGTTCCGTTTCTATTCCGTTTTTTTCACCTCCTTGTGTCATAAGCAAAAACACCGTCTGCATCTCTATACAAGCTTTAATGATTTCTTTCTTCCCTGAACCTAATCAAAATATCATCATCCTGATTTTCTTTGATCTTTGCGTGTTTTTTTATCTAACCTAACCATATTCTGCCTGCAGCCTTAATTAAAAAAAACAAAAGAAAAGTAAGAAAGAAAGATAAAACAAAAGACCAAAAAACAATAATTTAATCCACATCCTTTAACCATTACCTATCAGAAAGTGTAATAAATTCCCTCTAAGTAAACATCTCATTATAATGTTTAATGACGCCCTTTATTCTATGTGATTTTTTTTTTTTAGTGGGGGGGCAACGCACCTCGACCTTATAGGTTTATTGTGTCTGCCCCCTGGGTGCCACAGGCCTGCCCCATAGCACCGCTAACGGAGCCCAGTTTGAACATCCGTTACCAATACCTCCTCAGGTTAAGATCCCGCGGATCCTAATACCTGACTGGTGATCTAGAGAGGGTATGCCCCCTCCTACACTGGTAGCTTGGCCCAGGTTTAATGAACCTGTCTGAGTGGCAGCTCGCAGTCTGTTAGGAGATGTATTGGAGTTTCCTCCAACTCCCCACAGAATCTGCATGAGCTGTCACTTTCCAAGCCCAGCTTCACCAGGTGTCCTCTAAGTCGGCAATGCCCCGTGAGGAAACCCGTAAGTACGCGGAGCTTGTTCTTACTCAATCCAATGCAGGCCTCCGACCTCCGTTGGTTATAATTTCCCATGCAGATCTTGGCCTGCCGCAACCCGGGGAGGGAGTACCAGAGTTGAGATCTCTTCGTCTCCTCCTCCTTCCTAAGTTCCTCTGACAGAAACTTGTCGCTAATCACACAAAAGGGTTCCGGCCCCAGAAGTGGGGTCATAGCGCCTATCTTGGCCAGGGCGTCGGCCATCTCATTCCCTTCAATGCCAATATGCCCCGGCCCCACCAGAGTGCAACTTTGTTCCTGCTGCCCAGATCGTTAAGTTTATCTAGGCATTCCCAAACCATTTTAGAGTTAATGACTGGTGCACCCAGAGCTCCAATGGCTGCTTGACTATCAGAAAGGATTACAATCTCCTGATTCCTGTATCCCCTATCGAGGTTAAATTGAACACATCTTCCGATAGCGATATCTCCGCCTGGAAGATGCTGGGAAATTTACCCATGGGTTCCGAGTGCTTGATCCTTGGACCAACCACCCCCGCCACAGTCCCCTCGAGGGTCTTCGACCCATCAGTATACCATTTAATGGCATGTTCCTTGATGCCCAACAGAGCGGATCCCTCGCTCCACTCACTCTTGGACCCTAGCTTCGACGAAAAATTTTTAGTGAAGCTGTACCTCTTACCCATACCATCCCTAGGGAGGTGCCAGATGGGGGAGCCCAAAGGTGAGAATACCAACTCTCTAACCCTCAGCCCTTCCCCCCTCCTGCACCACTCCTGGAGATCCTAAGAAGAGCCCCCTTCGCCGCCCTTTCTACCACTAGGTACAAAGGTGACAGATTGAGGATAACCTCCATCCCGGCAGTGGGGCAAGTCCTCATAGCCCCCGTCATGCATAAGCATGCGAGCCGCTGTACCTTGTCAAGAGTTTTCCTGACCGATACTTCTTTGGTCTTCCTAAACCAAGCCACCGCGCCATAGGTGATAACTGGTCTCACCATCATGGTGTACATCCACCGTAGGATTCTCGGGGGGCATCCCCAGGATTTGCCCGCCATCCTCCTACATATCATGAGGGCGCCAGTGGCCTTATTAATAGTTGATTCAATGTGTTTCTTCCATAGGAGTTTACTATCAACAGTCACCCCTAGGTACTTAACCTCCTTTTCCCACCCTACTTCTTCTCCGGCTAGCCGGATATTTTCAGGCGTGGGAGTGTTCTTTTCCTAGTGAAGGGTATCACAGTGGTTTTCGTTGGATTAACCTTCAACCCCACTGAGACACACCACCCGCTAGTGATATCTAGACCCCTCTGTATTATGTCACATAGGGTTTCTTCAAACTTTCCTCTAGCAATAATGACGACGTCGTCAGCATATCCCTGACAGGCAATGCCGACGTCCGTCAGTTTGTAGAGGAGCTCATCCACCACCAGGCTCCACATTAGGGGTGACAAAACCTCCCCTTGCGGACAGCCACGAGTAGTGCGGGAGTGGATGGTCCGTGAGCCCACCACAGTCTCTACCGTTCTTGTAGACAACATTTCCATCATCCATCTGGCGGTTGTTCCATCCACCCCCCTTCTAACAAGGGCTCTGCCAACCGCCTCATGGGAAGTATTGTCAAACGCGCCTTCTATGTCCAAAAAGGCACAGATGGCCGTTTCCTTAACATCTAGGGTCCTCTGGATTACATCTGTCAGCCGATATAGAGCGGTATCCACCGACCTTCCCGCCCGATATGCGTGCTGACAGGGGTGCAAAGGCACCCTCTCCAGAACCCCTGTCCTGATATAGTTGTCCACGGCCTTCTCCATAGTCTTTAAAAGAAAAGACGTAAGGCAGATAGGCCTAAAGGACTTGGGCAAGGTGGCGTCCCTTTTCCGAACCTTGGGGATAAAGACCACCCTAGCCCTTCTCCACGGCCTCGGTATATACCCGAGTGCCAAACTGCTCCGAAAGATCTTAACCAAGTGTGGAAGAACCTCCCCTAGGCCCTTTTATAGGAGGGCCGGGAAGACCTCATCCACACCAGGCGACTTGAAGGGCTGAAACTTATTTATTGCCCATTCTATTCTTAGTGGCGTGCAGATGGTTCTGGCCACCTCCCAGTCATCCCTTACCGGTCTGCTGGGCCCTATCGTGTCAGTACCATCCTTTGGTGGCAGACTCCCCGGAAAGTGGGTCTCCAGCAGGAGAAGAGCACGTTGCTCCCCATCCTGCGTATAGCTGCCATCAGGTCTTTTGAGTGACATCAATGCTCCAACACCGTGTTTGGCCATTGCCTTATGCAATCTGGCTGCCACGGGTGCGGAGCTGATGTCCTCACAGAATTTCTTGTAACTAGTTCTTTTCGCTTTTCTAATCTCCTTGTTGTAGGTAGTAAGCGCCCGCGTGTAGCTCTGCCATCCCCAGTGCGCTTGGCCCTATTAAAGAGCTTGGGCACTTTGGATCTTAGATTGGATATTCTATATGACATAATAAATACAAAAAAATAACTTAAAAATAAATAAAGTAGATAAATCTGATTTGAAACACTCACAAGGCTTTTGCAAATTTTCATAATAAGTTCAAATTTACCTA
>JAAEAF010010923.1:0-28101 GCA_011037195.1 Triatoma infestans | reverse complement strand
GTGTCTTCACTTCCAGGTTGGTGTTAGAATGTTCTAAAAGACTGGAAGAGTTTTCTTCTCTGAAGGATGTGCTTCTAGTCTGGGTGCCAGGTCACATGGGAATTTTTGGGAATGAGGGGGTGGATAGGTTTGCCAAATTAGGCGCCTCTCTTCCTTTCATTGGTCCCGAGCCTGCTGTTGGCGTGTCTTCTGGCACATGTCTGTCAGGCTTCCAGACATGGACAGCTTCACAGCATTCATCCTTATGGATGAGCTCAGTTGGTTTTCGGGGTCCAAAATGCTCATCGGAAGTTCGGACAAGGCCATTAGTGAGACGTTGCTGTGTTTTTCACGAAGCGCTCTCAGGCATCTGGTTGGATCTCTTATTGGACATTGTGGTTTCAGGAGACATCTCTACATAATGAGGCTCATGCCGGATCCATTTTGTAGAGTCTATGAGACAGAGGACGAACCACCCATCCATCTTATGACTGATTGCTTGGGTTGAAAGGAAATTAGGTTCAGGACCTTTGGTCGGAATAAGATATCTGTGGAAGAGCTTAGGCTATTCCGCTTAAGGTTATTGTCCGATTTTTCGGACTGCGGTGATCTTAGATGGATTAGATCCGGGTCTGGATTTTTGTTATAGACCCGGTTTGTTGTTGTTTATTTTGGGGTAGCTATATGGGCCCAGTGAGGGTTTGGATAGCGTAGGGTTTCCATCTCCACAGACAAATAATGATAATAGCCCTCCTAAGTTCTAGGAAGTTTCTCCAGAGCAATGCTCTCTTGAATTCCTCATAGTTACTGATCTATCATGAAAAGATTAGTCGCCGATCTCACAAACGTAATTAACATTCAAATGCATTGATTTGTCTTTATGTTAATAATGATTCTCGACCGTTATATTAATAATTGGAAGAGATCATGAGGAGTGGTCAATAAAATTACACTTTTTTTAAATTATCCGACGTTTCGACAAATTTATTGTATAATGTAGTGGAAGAAATAAATGAAAATATATTTTATTTGAAGAAAATCATTATTTGAAGGATATTTGAACGTTGGCTGGCAAAAGGGACTATTCTGGTAGAAGATCACCGTGACAGAAGAGTTCATTGAACTTAGTCAGCTTTGTCTTTTACCCCTACTTGCAATCATGCAAAAGGGGAGGATTTGAACTACCAAGAGAAAGCATTCTTTCAAGAGAAAGAATCTAAATTCTGCATTCAAACAGTACAGTCTACATTAGACATTCAACCAGAACATTTGTATCAGGAATCTTCTCTCTTAAATTCAGTGCCAGTTTAAGTGTTAACATTTGAGTTTCAATCAACCTAGCTACTGGTTATTTGATTATGTAAATTTATAAGTTGATTCAAGATTCACAATTAATAATTACCTTGTAAATTTACTAATTTAATATATAGTTGAATATTTATTTAAAAGTGGTTCTTATTCTCTATTTCTAATACTTCTATCTCTATCTTAAACATACGCACTCACAAGCCCTTTACAAACCGATCACGCTAAAATACTACAATACAGCAACACATCACACCAATCATATTATATTATATTTTTATTATTATTATTATTATTATTATTATTATTGTTATTATTTTGATTGTTGTACAGATCCCTGAAGAAGACAATAAATTGGTCGAAACGTCGGATAGTTTTAAGAAAGTGTAATTTTATTGACCGCTCCTCGTGATCTCCTGCAATTATTGATTTGTCTCTTATAATCCTCATAAAAAAGGAAGTTTCATTTTGTATTTGTAAATGACTGTTCGTTATATATGAAATGATTGTTAATTATATTTTGACAATCATGTAAGATTGTGTAGCAAATATGTTCATGAAATTAATAAGAAATAATAATACAATATGCGTCCATAGAATGTTCAGATTTGCTCTTAGTAATTACAATATTACAATTTTCTTGGAGATAACATTTCAAGGCTATTTTAATATGCAAATCTGTATAGAAAAGATTGCAGATAGATAACAAGAATGTTCCCTTTCTGTTATAGTCACTCCCTCCCATTTACCTTCCTTTCCATTCAGAACTTTATTGATTGAATCTTTCATTTCAGAAACCTTGAAAAACAGGGAATTGAAAGATCTATTCCACTGATAGTTGTTACGATATAAGAGTGGCTAGGTTTCGGGGCAATGTTAGGGTGAGGAATGGAAGTTGTAAGGAAGATGAGAAGACACCCATCTAAACGCATCAATCGAGTAAAGAAGATAAGTAATGGATCACAAGACTTTGCTACCGCCGTCATGTGTTGTGTGCGGTTCAATCTGTTCTGAAAACTTCTCCTTTATTTTTTTGTTGGACAAGTAGGTCCCCCCCAATATTACACTCTTAGCTACCGCTTTAACAATACAACAATATTGTACCTATTGTGTTCCTTTATTCTTTTAAATAAATCAATCAAACATTACCTTCTATTTATTATCAGAATATAGGGTTTACTTTTTTGGGTTATCCTTGTGTTTCACGCCCCTTTCTTTTGGACAGGCTAAACAGAAATGACAATTTTAATATTATAAATTTTGTTAAATTAGCTTCGTATTAGTGAAAATACTTTCACTATATTACTAAGTTGCCTTTAAAATTTATTAATTTCTTTTACTCTCGGTAGGAGGAAATTTTTCGAATTTTTTTTTACCAAAAAAACAGAGGCACCAAAAAAAAAAGTGTTTAACGAATGGTCTCTATATACATGATCAAAATAAAAAATAAAAATAAAAAACAATAATGGTAGACAAAATTTTATATTCCATTTTGGTTAAAAATCCATCAAACCAAAATGGCACCAGCTATTGAATGTGAAATATAGTTGGTGATGGTGTGTTGTCTGTCTAGTTTGGCTTGTGGCATGAGCGGTATAATAAATGGCTTGTGTGTGTGTGTGTACGTTTTAAGAGAGAGAAGTATCAGAAATAAGTAGTCACCACTGCTAACAATAAATATATACTATTAAAATAATAACTACTGAATGTATAAACTTATTAATATATTGTGGAAACTAGTTAGATTGATTTTACTTGTGGTTAACATTTGGACTGGCACTGAAGATTATTGGTAGAATTTCTAGTTTAGACTGCCTTGAAAGAATGCCTTCTCTTGTTAGTACAAATCTTCTCCTTTGACAAAAGGCAAAAGGTAAAGGTGACAGAGTTCTATGAACACTTCTTGTAACTGTAGTCTTCTACCTGGTTGTACCATTTTTGCCAGCGAATGTTAGAATATTCTTGAAATAATATTTTTCAAATAAAATATATTTGAAAATATATTTCTAGCATCCATCACAAATGATATTTTTCAGTTTCTCATGATTTTGTCGAAAATGATTACAACGATTTCCTTCAAAATTCGTATAGTGTCTAAACTGATAAATGCCTTTCACTTTCATTTTTTGAAATATCTTTCTAGAAAATTGTGTTTTTTTTTTTAATAAGGAAGGGATTTGAGAGAAAGGTTACTTAAACTTTCCTCTAAAGTATCTGTTCAGGCAATATATGGTTCCACCTTTTATAAAATATTAAGGCACATTAGAAACAATTCTACCAGGGACATTCAATAAATAACGAGACAAATCGCTGTAGCTCAAAAACGATTTATTTTATCAATGCAAAACTTTGACTAATTTTCAGCATAATACGCAGCAACATTTATACACTTGTTCCATCGTTCTTCTAATTTGTGTTATTCCTCTGGCTAAAATTCTTTGGATTGATCTCGAAGCCACTTTTGCACCTGATTTGTAACTTCTTCATTGGATTGAAACTGTTTCCTCTTTAAGAGGCCCAAATAAATGGAAATCCGATGGTGCGGGGTTGGAGCTGTTGGGGGGAATGTGAAAGGATCTCCCACCCAACTTTTTGAAGTGTTTCTTGAGCTACCTGTGCCCTGGGTGGGTGCGCGTTTTCATGAAGCAATGTTGTACTACAGCTTATTCTGACTAAAGTTATGGACAGTTCCAACACACTTCTTGAGCTATCAGCTTTAACAGCAATACGCCTGTTGTCCAGAATTAGCGCGTTAATGCGAGATTTGAGGGAAGAAGCTGCAACTTCAATCGGTCGTCCACAGCGTTTCTTGTCACAGACACTTACTTACACGGCCACTTTTAAACTGTTCTACCCATTTGTAAACCTTCCAACGGTTCAAACAATTATTCCCGTACATTTTCAACATTATTTCATGGATTTCACTACCTTCGATACCCACTGCCACTAAAAATCTAATCACTGAGCGTTGTTCTTCCGAGATGCCATGCTCGAGCGGACTCGCCATTGTTAACTGAATATATTTGAGGTTATGCTTACCAAATACTCTCGAACAGCTGATGAGAAACTAAGTATAAGGGTAGCACTGAAGCTATTGTATTGATTAAACCAACCGTTTCTGAGCTTCAGCGATTTGTCTCGTAACATATTAATGACCCTCGTAATATTCCAGATTTAAAAAAAAAAAGCTCCGGTAACTAGATGTGCAACTTTAAAGAATTAGTTTTTGAGTTTTTTGGAATTTTTTCAAAAACGGCTGGCTGCAAAGATTTTTTTTTTGGTTGAACAAATAAAAATACAAAAAGCACCACGTCAAAAATAATATAATATAAACAAGGTTTGAAATGACTATGGTGCATGTACATACTCTTGGTATAACAATGAACTTTAAACACCAATAATCACTTAACTATTCACTTTAGTTCGAAAGTGTCAGTGCATCAGTTTGCAATGGTGATTTTTTTTTTAAAACTTGTCGCTGCCAAGTGAATATTTTCTTTTCTTCTTATGTTGTTCTGATGCTGGTTTCCATTAGTAACTGCATCTTTACATCCTTTTTGCCTTAGAGCCAGTTTGTAACTGTATAAAATGTGGTCTTCCACTTTCATATATCTTTCTTTCAGCATCGTTTTAATTGTTCATTTTTTGCAGTTTGAAAATATTAGTTGCATCAGATGTAGCTCATTTTTTAATGGAATAGAGCGAGATATGTTATTCTCAATAATACTTTCAGAAGAACTTCATTTAAACTTTGAACTTGAAAAACTACTATCACTTTTCTTTGAAATATTTATTTAAATATAACCACCTTAATTAAACCATTTAACGATAATTTTTTTTTTATGGTATTGAGGATTGCGTGACGATAAATTTCAATTGTTATTGGTATTTGTTTACAGTCATCAATAGTCATCTGGTTACAGATCGCTACACAGATCTGGTTCACTCGCTTCAAGTACAAGTATTATTGCCTGTTATAGATAGGTAACATCACCACCATCTGGATATTTATGTTCGCGCAACAGAATAAAATTTCCAAGTCACTCCAAAAAAAAAAATTAATTTTATTAAATTTATGTTTTCTCACCAATATAATAAAACAATTATATATTAAAACACTTGAACGCCGTAGGATTTATTTAAACGAGCTAAAAATGCAATGTCTTTTTCTTTTCCTTTTTAATTATTTAGAAAAAACATTTGTAATGCTTATATATTTTGGAATTTTTTATCCGTCGATGCGTGCATATTCATTTGGTTCCTAATCGGTTTCGGATTTTCATCTATCGTCAGAGCAAATTCACCAAGTTAATGTAGAGAGAGAGAGAGTTCACTTCAACGTAATGTTTCTGTTACACTCACACTTGTTGGTTTGTTGGTTGTATATAATTATCTGGGGAGGTTATAAGGTTATTTTATTATGTGTGTGTGTCTGTTTAATGACAAAATGGGATTATTTTTATTTATTTATTTATTGCTCTTAAGGTACATGCCTTTTAGCAAGGAGTAGGGTACAAAACAATACATAAAAAATAACATAACTCAAAAATACATTAGTGCTTCAATGAAAATAAAGAAACTTAAAAGTTATTAATAAAGTAAGTAACTAATAAATCATGTGGATATAATTAAAATAATGACAGTTTTTCTTTGTTCTTGCTTTTTTTTTTCTTTTTAATAATTAAGATTACAGCTTTGATTTGAAATATTTAACAAAAATTATTTATTCATTAAGCGCAAAAGATTTTAGCTTCATGGCGCCAGCAATATAAAGAATATATTATTTAGTTTTTCATGATTATCTACTTGCAATATATTAATTAAGAGGTCACATTGTTCATCTCCACTGTTTATATATTTACAAATATAATGTTTCCTTAATGGTGAGTAAACAGGGCAAATTAAAAGGATGTGCTCCAGCGTCTCAGCCCCCGCGTATTGCAGATCGTACAGAATGATTTAGTATCATAGAATAAGAGTGGTCTTTTATTAAAAAAAACCTGATTTTATCAGTCCCGCTAAGGCGCAATTGCCGTATGACTCGGACTTTCTGAATGGGAGCATGCAGTTCGAGGTAGTCCTCAATGGAAAAATGAAATTATTATAAATTATGATTAGACATTAGAAAATGTGTCTAATCATAAATTATAATAATTCCATTTTGTCATTAAACACACACACACATAATAATATAACCTAATAACCTCCCTATATAATTATAAACAACCAACAAACCAACAAGTGTGAGTGTAACAGAAACATTACGTTGAAGTAAACTGTCCACACGAACTTGGTGAATTTGTTCTGGATGGTAATCCGAAAACCTGTCAGAAACAATATGAATAAGCATGCTACGACGGTTAAAATATTTTCTAGCATTTTGGACCCATCTACATATTCTTATATATTTTGTTTAATAACAGTTTTGATATTACTTCCATATTTACTACCGCGAAGGTAAAAGGATACACGCGGCGTGAAGGTGAATATTTCTTCCGTCACTACAGCACCACCAATCGATACAGATGAGAGCAAGTTGTAACTAGCTTAATCCTGGTCACTTAAGAGAAAATTTGGCATTTCTAAAACATAAATATTCTGTAACTAATAGTAAAGTATTTATAAATTAGATAAATTATGAAAGTAGCACAGTTTTTTATTTTTACAAAAATGGCAAAGATAAACCTTAGGTTAAGGCATGGTAAAGATCAACCTGTCATAAGGTAAAACAAAGTAGATTTCTAGATGTGTTAAGCTTATGATACAAAACCATTTTTTTTTTTTTTTTTTTTAGAATGTTTATTAGACATTCAGAATGGCACGATTAACAAAAAACAAAAAACATGTATTTCTTTCGCCGGAAATACACGTTTTGAGATCCCCTGAGCCTAAAAAAGTGTTTTTTTAGAAAATTATCTTATATGAGTCTGTGTGTGTGTGTGTGTGCGCGCGCGCGCGCGAATAGTATATTTCAAAAACCAAAATTTACAAGAAACTCAAACTTATTATTCAATTTATGTACTACCACCGCATTAAACCCGAAGATTTTGCGCAAAATCAATTACCCAGTAATGACAATTTATTAAACAGTTTTTTCAGTTTCTTTGTGATTTTCTCAAAAACGGCTTTTTTAAACTTGATAAATCAACTACACATATAAAGAGCTACAACTTTTATTTGCAACATTTCTCCGGGAAAATTAATTTAAGGGTATTTTCGTGGGTGAAGGGAGAGTTATGTTTTCTTCTGTTTTATTTCAGTTCAACAATTCGCTCTTTACAATTCTATCAACTAAATAATAGTAATTAGAATTATATAAGTTGTCAAAATTTTCAGTTTGAAGAAAATCGGTTGACCGGAACACGCCACTAGTACCAATCTAACATTTAATGTCTATTCTATTACGTGCTTCTTTAACATACGCATAGCAAGTTATAAGAAACCCACGGCTCATTGGAACTATGTACTTTATATCCAAAATCATTGATATGACAGTCAATGTTTTAAAACCTCTATTTGGTGAATTGTAACAATATAACTATGTAAATTGCTGAAAAGGGGTTTGTTTTGCATTCACCCCAGTCTTTTTTTTCTATTTTATCTCTCCTTGATGAATTATAACTCTCTTCAGGTTACAATTTATAAATACATTAATTAATACTTATATCACTTTAGTGAATAATTTATATTTAACGCAAAGAAAAAAAAATAAATAAAAAATTCAATTGAATATTCCAATACAAAGTGTATAAAGAGAACAAACAGATAAAAAAGAAAAAAAGACTGTCAACACAAAGATAAAAATGTGAAGATAGGATAGCCAAAGCTGAAAATGAGAGAATCGCAAGCGTGGGGAAGTATCCCAGCACAACTGTGGAGACAATGTTTATAAAGGCAATATAAAGGTAGTACTGGTAACATTGAGGACGAAGAAAGACGGAGGAGCATAGGATCAAAGTAGTCGCGAATAAATGGGCGACACCCATGGAATAAAGAAGGATAATGTGAGGCCAGTAAATCTCTAGGGGACGATAAGGACGGTAGAGGATTGACAGTGCTACGTGTTTTGAATGATATCCCACTTTATACCACACCAGAAAACCATCTCTACAACCTGCACCGCCGCCCCCTCCCCCAACATCATATCGGGGTTGTTCATGTGTTCCCGAGTGTGTGTATGCGCGTCTCTGATATCCCAGTGAAGTGTTAGCCTATCGTCCATTCTGTTAGAAACAGTTCTACCAGTATAACACCTGCACCATAGTAATAACCTAACTGTCCTAAATCCTTACAAAGTCCCTTATCTTCACAGCAGTGCCCTGCTACATATCATATTTCACAACCCTTCCGATATTTCTTACCTTCTCTAACATTTAGAAACATTCCATAGAAAATTGGAATTTTGTGGTAATTCTGAAGGAACATTTTCTTTTTTTACATTTTCTGTCTATCCTTTTAACAACCCATTTTCAATAATTTACGGAACTCCTTCACTTTATATATAAAATCTTAGATTGGGTATTCCATTTGCATCAATATAGGACGAACTTGCAAATATAATATTAGAAAGCCAGCGTTTATTCACAAATGTTAAATAAATGTGGAATAGAGTAAACTCACATGACTTATATGCGTATGTAGTTTGTGTATGTGAATACAATGTCTCAAAATTAGAAAATTCGTAGGAAGCTCAACCTTGGTGTGACGGTAAAGTACTAACATCGCATAGACAAAATGCATCGACCGGAAGTGCGCCTTTACTAAATATTTTCTGGCTATCACGCTATTTTCTGGATTACTATGCAACTATATTCAAAAGACTACCTGCCATGAGTTTCTACCAATCTCCTCATTCTATATTTGTATTTTGAGCTCTGAAAAAAAAAACAAGAAAAGTTGTCAGGTCGGTCGTGTGAATTCGAAATTCTCACAGATTTTACTCTCACCTAGCTGGTTTGGTCAGATAGAAATCACTCGGTTATTCTCTCTTTAACTGCATGGCAAATAATAGTCTGCAGGAAGTAATGAGAACACATAGTTTGCAAGACATATCGGTTGTGCGGGTTTAGTATAATACAAAATACTATAAACTTCAGTATGGTCCCCCGTCATTAAGTGATTATATTGTAATATTAATGTTTTTTTTTTGTTTTTTTTTTCTAATTTATTTGAAAATTTACAACTGCTGGTACGCTTGCGTAACCAGCAACAATTAAATGAGATGACTTACAATAACGGGAATGGAGAAATCACCCAGTGGTGACCCTCCACATTATTTCGCTGCGCACTTATAAGAGATCACGAGGCCACTGCCGCCTCAGTCGTCGAGGAGGGTTATCTGGAATGGCTGCTGAGGAAAGTTGGTGAATTAATGGATTGTGATGATGTGCGAGACGGGTGTGAAATTTGCGGTATCGTATTTGGACCAGGTCACTTATAAATGGAATCTGGAGATCGGAATGTATTGTCAGGTTAGAAACGTAAAATGGAGCATTGGTTATACAACGGAGTATTTTGGATTGTAGGGTTTGGAGGCGGTGGATGTTGGAACGCTTGGTTGAGCCCCATAACTCGAGTCCGTAAGTCCAAATTGGTTTTAATAGGAGATTGTAGATAAGTAATTTGTTGTTTAAAGTTAGTTTTGAGCGTCTGTCTAGTAGTCGCTTGAGTAGGCTGTAACGTTTTTTTTTACTTCGTTTCGTTTCAGTCTTGTATGTGGGTTCCATGTCAGGCGTTTGTCTATATAGAGTCCTAGATATTTAATTGTATCAACGCATGGTAATAAGATGTGGTTCATATGAACTGGAGGACAAATGGCACGTCTTAGAGTGAACGTTATATTTTTGCTTTTTTGGACGTTAACCTTCATTCTCCATCTGCAAAACCATTTCTCTAGGGATTGCAAATGTTGCTGAAGGTTACGTGTGCTTAGGACAGGATCGGAATGTGGGGAAAGAATGGCTGTGTCATCTGCGTAGGTAAAGGTATGAGTGTTCGGATTGGTTGGAATATCGGCAGTATATATTGTGAAAAGAATGGGAGCAAGGGTACTTCCCTGTGGGACACCAGCTGCTAAAAGGTAATAGGAAGACAAGGAGTGCCCAACACTTACACCGAAATATCTGTGTGAGAGGTAAGAATTAAGGATGAGGTAATAGGTATAAGGAAGGATGCTCTTGAGCTTCCACAGCAGCCCATGGTGCCATACCCTATCAAATGCTTGCGCAATATCTAAGAAAGCCCCAGAACAATACTGTTTTCGCTCAAGAGAGGAAGCGATGACGTCTACAACGCGATGGCATTGGTGAACGATGGAATGCAGGCTTCGAAATCCGAACTGATGGATGGGTATTACTTCAGAGTCTTCAAGGAGATTGTGAATTCTCTTGAGGATGAGTTTTTCAAGAATCTTACCCAATATTAATGTTAAATCTATTATTTGTAACGGTTCGGAGATACTGACAATTAAAATATTTTACAACTAACCGAACTATTTAGAGTTTACAAATAAAGTATAACAAACTTTACAAGTTTGGCAAGTTGCAAATGGTTGGCTGGGGCCTATGACAAAAAAAAGTTTTAATAAAACCAAATGTAAAGTGCTCCATATTTCAAGGAAAAGAATAGTAAACGATTTATCAATTTTTCTTAAAGGAGATAAACTCGAAATGGTAAATGAATTAAAATACATACTTCGGAATAATTTTTAATAAAAAATTTAATTGGGATAGCCACACATTTCTTCCATCTCTAATACGATTGTATCAATTATTAATATATTATCAAGATCTGCGAAGGTTAATTTGGGGACTTGGTTATGAAGTGCTCAAAATTATCTATGACGGAGCTTTCATTCCATTGATTGCTTATGGAGTTGCTGTTTGGATCGATGGAGTAAAAAAGAAGAAAAATCTGAAAAAACTGGAGAGATGAAAAACTTATGGCTCTTCGTATGATAAAAGGTTATAGATCCATATCTTATGAAGCCGCATGGTAATCGCAAATATTGTGCCTATTTCAATAAAACTCCATGAAATAAGTGGTATGTATGACATCCTGAAAAACAGAGGAAGAGAGAATCTAGGTGAATATGATAGCTCAGTTCATATTCAAGAAATGGCTACATCCCAGAAAAGTAAAGAAAATTGAAAAGACTATAAAAGAAGGGGAACTGATTGAAATATATACCGATGGTTCGAAAACAGAAGATAATGTAAGATGTGCTTTTATAATATATATCAAAGAGAAAATGATAACTGCACAAAAATTGAGATTACATCCTCTGGGTTCGAACAATCAAACAGAAGCTCTTGCGATAGCTAAAGGCATGGAATGGATATATTTCAATGCTAGTGAATTATTCAAAATATAAATATTTTCACACACAGTCAAATAAATGTTTTCACAATAGACAAAATAAAAAAACAACAGAATACACTCTGCATTAATAGAAGACATTCGCGGTTGGATCACTCAAGTAGTACAAAAAAAGCCAGATAGTTAACATAGAGTGGATCAAAGCACAGGCAGGACATATAAAGAAAGAAGAAGTAGATCATCTAGCAAAAAAAAGCGGCGTAAGATACACACTAAATATCCAAAAACTTATTTCAAACGTATTTTAAAGACCGAAAGTGGAACTGATTGGGAAATGAGATGGCAACAAACCAATAAAGGGAGAACACCAAAGAATTCTTTTCTGACATTAGAGATAGAAGGAAAATAGAATTAGAAATGGACTACCGACTGACTCAAATATTGTCAAGACTTGGCCCATGCCGGCAATATTTAAATAAGTGTAATATAATAGAGTCTCCAAAAAGCCCTTTTGTAATAAAGGAATTCAAGATTTTACACACTTGTTATATCACTGTTCAATCTTGGAAAGATACAGACCATCTTTCATAAGTTACATCCTGACAACAGGTCATAAATGGTGGCCACTTTCAGAACAACTCCACTACACAATCGAATTCATTGATAAAATTCTTGTTGATTCTTAAAAAATGGGACTTTTAAAATTTTATAAATCTGGTTAAATTTGTTTTTCTTCTTCCTTTGGCACTACGGCCCTTGTAGGACCTTGGCCTCCTTAAGCAGATTAGACCAGCCCTCTCGATCTACTGCCTTTCTTCTCCATTGGCGAACCTGCATTTTTGGGAGGTCATCCTCCACATCTTGTAGCCAACGGAGTCGCGGTCTACCCCGTGGTCTTTTCCCCCCAGGATGTCCTTCAAAAGCTTTGCGTGGGCCTCTACCCTGATCCATTCTTTCTAGGTGCCCCAGCCATCTCAGTCTTCCGACTTTAATAGCGGTCACCAGGTCTACATCCTTATAAAGCTCCTTGAGCTCGGTGTTCCTTCTACATCTGAAGACTCCATTGTCAACTACAGGTCCGTAGATAGTTCTAAGGACCTTCCTTTCCCAGCAATTTAGCCTATTTTCATCCGCCACCGTCAGCGCCCACGTCTCCGAGCCATACATAACAACCGGTCTAATAATCGTCTTATAAATGACCGCTTTGGCCTGCCTGGACAAGTTTTTGTTCCGGAGCGTTTGTCTTAGCATGCCCAGGCATCTATTCCCAGCTGCTATTCTGCTCCTAACATCGTGGCTCACCTCGTTCTTGGATGTAAGGGTAGCTCCCAAATATTTAAATTCCCTCACTCCTTCGAAACGGTGTTGCCCAACTTGTAGCTCTCTAAATTGCCTGGCTCTTCTCGTAGTCACCATATACTTGGTTTTTTGAGCGTTGACAATCAGTCCATTCTCTACAGCGTTTTCCTCTAGTTCCATAAAGGATGATTTTAGTGACGCTGCGGACCGAGCCATAAGTGCTATGTCATCCGCATAGGCGAGTTAAATTTGTTGAAAAACAAAAAAAAAAACAAAAAAAATCAATTTACATTTGATCATCTTCTGTATATTTCTCTTCTAAATTTATGAATTCAAAAATCACAATATAGTTATTAATTGTAATAAAATTACATATATTATACCTTTATGGAGCATGTAGAATTATTTAATAAACTCTATCATGGTAGGGATACTATCATGGGGAAAAAAAAGAAACAAAAAAAAAAATTAAACTTTATTTTATCGACGTTTCGATGGTGTCCTTCTTCGGAAACAACCCGGGAGAGGTAGAGAGTTAAATTCTTCTTGAAGAAGAACACCAAAGGCGTCCGATAAAACGATGATAAAATAAACTTCTTAACTTGGAAAAAAAACCAAAATTTTTTTGCCCCAGCCAAGCAACAACATTTTGCTTATTTTATTAACAATGGCCAAACTTAACTCTAAGTTTTCATTTTAATAATTTTTTTTTATTTTGTTAAAATATTCCATTTAGTTAATTTTCCGTTAAAACTTGATTATCCATTAAGACCAATATTGCCTTTAAGAATCTAAAGAACCCTGTTTTAGCAATTTGCAACCTGCTGCGCATAAAATGCAACAAAGATTGGTATAAGAAATTTTCTTGAACCACTTAGAAGAAGCTAATAATAATAATAAGAAGAAGAAGTAACTAATTATAAGAATTATCAATTCCTCTTGTTAGTTTAAAAAAATCTAGTGTGAAACACTCACACAACTTTCTCTTACCTCCAGTACTCAAATTATAATTGACAAATTTTATAGTTAGTGTACCAAATTTAATGAAATTCGTCGAAAAGTGAAAACACTGTCCAGTAAAACTGTCCGGTTTACTAATTTCCTTGAAACTCGGAATTTGGGTCATATATTAATTTCTAGTTATTTCAATTTGGATGACAGAATTGTATAATCAACTGTGATAGCATTTTAAAGAAAAACATAACCCCCCTCCCCCAAAAGTCCCCTTAAATGAATTTATCAGGGGAAAAGTTTCAAATAAAAGTTGTAGCTCTTTATATGTATAGTTAACAACGCTGGTTTAAAGAAAATCGTTGGAGCCATTTTCGAGAAAATACCAGAAAACTGAAAATTATATTTCAGTAAAAACGCACTTCCGGTTATCTATTTTTTTTCAAACTCGGAATTTCAACAACATATTTAATTCTAATTAACATTATTTAGACAGAATTGTCTAATATACTGAAACAGCAGTTAAGATGAAAACCTAACCCCACCCCTCCCCCAGAAGTGCCCTTAAATGAATTTTCCTGGAGAAATGTTTCAAATAAAAGTTGTAGCTCTTTGTATGTGTAGTTGATATACAAGTTTAAAGAAAATCTTCGGAGCCATTTTTGAGAAAATTGCAAAAACGTAAAAAAAACAACTAGTAAAGTGGTACTTCCGGTTGAGGAATATTGACACATAACGCACCGTCAGATCCCATGGTGATACCTAAACGTAATATCAAGTTTGAACTTTCTACGATTTTTCGTTTTTGAGCTATGCTGTTCACATACATACACACACACAGACACACGCACACACACACAGACCATTTCGCTAAAAACCACTTTTTTTACTCAGGGGACCTCAAAACGGATATTTCCAGTGAAAACTCGATATCGAAATTTGACACGTTACAATACTTCCTCTTACTAGGAGTAAGAGAAAGTAAAAATAAAATTAGCACGGACTGAGAAAAAAGAAAAAATTACTCTTAACTTCGATTTGTTTAGGATTTTATCCATCGTAGCATATTTATTTTACTAATATATGACCGGTTTCGAATTCTCATTCATCGTTCGTGTATAGATAGTGTTGACTTCAACTTTAAAGTTTGAACTTCCGGGAAATTTTTCGTTTTTGGATATTTTGTTCATAAAATACTCACACATGCAAAAACATTTTTGGTTAAAAATATTTTATCCTTACTTAGAGGACCTTAAAACATGTATATTCGGAGCAAAATCAAGTTTATTTTGACACGTTCGCAATACTTAGTCTAAATATCGATAAAAGAAAGTAATACGATTACAATATTTTACGTAACAGTAGTTAGTGAAAGTAGAAAATGATGTCCACTAATAAAAAAAGAATACCACCTTACAAAAATGTGTTGCAATGTAAATAAAGGAAGTTATGTTCAGAAAAAATTATAAAAGATTATGTTAAATGTTGAATCATACAAAATTATAAGTGTTTAATAAATAATTAACTTAATAATTTATATTTTATTTCAATTTTCATGTATTTATTTTATTTACACTTACAAAGTTTTACTTTAATAAATTTCAGCAATTTTACCGAAGTATTAGAATTTTGTCTTATTGAATGGTGGTAACTATGTGATTATTCTCATTTTTTAGAAAATCAAAATCACTTTTACAATCTTAAAATTATAAGTATAATAAATTGTCATATTGTTCAACGGTTATAAGACAAGTATATTTTTCTACAATCGTTTAATAATGTGATGATTATTACAATAATTTTAGTGAAGAAAGTTTATTTTTTTCACACACAAAATGAATTGCACACGACATTCTCTCACTAGTGTGTGAAAGTAACATTATTCAACTCTTAATTAGCCCGACATCTAGCGGCAATAAGCGAAAACAAGATTAAAACTAATTTCAGCTATAGCGGATTTGAGGTTATACCAAATGGAATAGATTATAGAGAGAAGGAATATTTGACTTTTATTTAAAATATATTCTCAGTATTGGCAACTTTTCACTTTTTTGAGAGGTGGTGAAATTGTTGGCGTCCGAGATTGTTTTCATGCGCCTCCTGGATATCCAACTAATCGAACAACAACAGTCGCCAGGCAGCCTAAAATTGTGTATCTGATACCGGCGTTTATAAAAATATGGCGTATAATAAAAATGTTTATAAAAATTTTAAACCAATTTAATATGGTTGCAGAAAAATTTTAACTCGTAACAATTGTTTAACTAATTTTCCTTTAACTAATATGTAACTCGTGAGCGAATTATGTTTTACAAACCTCATCTAAACTCTGAACTCTTGTGGGTAAAAAGTTTTACATCTCTCGCTTGTCAAATACTAGGGCAAGGTGCAAAATTCTCCGTCTACCCCATAGATGCGCACTGCTATAAATGAAATTACTTTTTTGTTATGTTTGGCACACTTGTTGCAAAAGTAAATACCAAATGTGAATTTGATCAGACAAATTGTTTGTTTTATACGGCTGTTTAAAGTAAGCGTGTTGTGTGTTTTTGACAAATTAATAAATTTGAATAAAGTTCTGTCATAAAATTTTTCGTTTTGGATGGTTTATCGCTAATAGAAATTCATCCAAACTTGGTGAAAGTGTATAAGGAGTCTGCATCTTCGTTATCAACTGAGTTTAAACGGTTTCGTACTTCGCTTGATGATGATCCACGTGAAGGAAAGCAAAAAATTGCAACTACCGAATAATGTATCGAGAGGATGTACATATGGTCCTGCAGACAGCTATTAACCATGCAATATTTCCTTTTGTTATAATTTATCATTTATCTATGTATAATTTGTGTAACAAATAAAGGTTTATTATTATATTTATATATACGGTGCTAGATGATCGACGATTAAGGGTGTATGAGATAGCTAAGGCTGTAAGCATCTCAGAAGAAAGGTACGGCACATTATACATGAAGAACTCAGTATGAGAACGCTTTGTATGTGAAATGTTAGTGCGATGTTGTGTTGTATGTTTGTAGTAGCACGTGCGGTTTTGTAAAAGGGCTTGTAAGAATATATGTTTAAGAGAGAAGTATTAGTAATAATCAAGAGAGCACACCACTGTTTTGAAATAAATCTATTAAGCCGGCTACACACGTTACTGCATACTTGAACGGTATACTTGCGCAGGTCTTTTGCGCAAGTATACATGTGATTCCACACGGCTCATGTATACTTGAACAAAAAACAGCTGGCGACTATGGGCGATGACGACGATCTCGCTTTAGCTGCTTTTATTTTAATTTTTTTCACTGTTTTAACTGTTAATTTTTTTCACTACCATATCTCGAATTACATTTGGCTCTATTTTTGACAGTTTTGTTACTAGTCTGGCATAAGCAACATCTTTTTTACCCTTATCGTGGTAGTCTTTGCACTTAATATTCCACAGGCACGGTTCACTTTCATAAATACGAATAAATTCTTCGATAATTGATCTATGCCCCTTCCTAAAATTAGCCGACATAATTATTTATGAATTATATATTTTTGATAAAGTAACCTTTATACACTTTTACTGACTGAGAGGTTGCACAATGACGTTTTAAACATGAACAAGATGGCGCCCACAAGTATGCAGTATGAAATTTTAAACATTTTCTGACTTGCGCAAGTCTTCCATACAAACGATCAAGTATGCATGTACAAGTCGACTGCGCAAGTATACCGTTCAAGTATGCAGTTACGTGTGTAGCCGGCTTTATTCTTTAAAAGAATTTAATCTTTACAATATCACAATTATTATGCTTAATAGATCAATTGTTAATTTAGAATAAATGTTAATCTCTATTACTGGCACTGAGTTTAAGAGAGCGATTCCTGAAGCAAGTGTTTTGGCTTTGAAAGCAGAATGCACACTGTCCCAAGAATGCCCTGCTCCAGCGGTGGATTTTCTCTTACAAAAGAGTTGGCCTAATGGATTCTTGTGCCAGTGTTTCTTTAATTGCAATGACCTTATATTATAGTACCTGACTCTAAATACACTCTTTTTGAAGGTAAATTCACTATTTATTTACCAAAACTGCTTCACTTAAATATTGCCAAATTTCACTAAACTATTTTTCAAAACTATTATTTTTGCATTTCTTTCTTCCACTACATATGCAAAATGGGTGCTGCATTTGTTAAATGCTGATTACAAACAAATGAGGAATCGAGTTACTAAGAATGTTTGAACCGATTTGTAACGGTGGATGAAACGTGGGTTCGCCACTTTACAACTGAATCAAAACAATATTCCAAGCAGTGGATAGAAGGCGCTGGCTCTGCACGGAAGAAAGCAATGACAATATCATGTGACGTAAAAGTTATGTCTACCGTTTTCTGAGATTAATTGGACTACTTGTCAAAGGGACAAACAGTATTAATGTGGAATACTAGCACATCTTCTTGACCAGCTAGATGAAAAAAATTAGAGAGAAAACGTAAATATTTCCTGCAAATATATAAGGTCTGACAGATTCTGATTCCGTTAGGAGAAATGGAATCATGTGTTTATAAAGCAAATCATCCTTCCATGCCAATTAATTTTCCAATTTATCTGAATATCTGGATCAGAACATAATGACCTAAAATCTGTGAGTAAAACGGATAGCTCGGGATTTTCAAACAAAGACCAGGCGCATTAAAACCGAGAGATTAAGTTTTTCGGCTAAGCGGAAGTCTGGTTTTGCCCTAATGTTGCTAAATGCAAAACTCAAGAAAATAAAGAAAGCAAACAAAGAGAGCTATATTTTTTTAACCAATAACAACAGTAGAGCAAAAAAAAAAAAAAAAATTGCAGGTAATTTCAAGTTCTAGTCTGAATAGAAACAATGATGGTGATAAAAAAAAAAAAAAATAAAAAGGATTACAGTAATAAACGATAATATTAAAAGATAATTACGGCTTAGAGTTTAGAATGGGAGTGGGGGTGGCAGTGGAGCTTTAATATCTTCAAGTCTGTCTCAAATCTTACGTTAGCCCATTATAACTTTAACAATAAGTTCCATGGCAATATAACTTCCAATAATCTGCTTCATTTCTTTCTTCCTTTTATTTCATTGGACATTTTTATATATTTCTATTATATTACAAATGGGTGGTTTTTTTTTTTATTCTTTACAATTAAATAAAAATTATTATTTTAATTTAATCTTTGAAAAATACTACTTTCTTTTTCTTTTTTTTTTAAATCGCAGTAACATTAATGAATTTATAAGAGACAGTGCCTCTGTTTTAAAGGACGACTCAATTAAAAGAAAATTTTTGCCACTAGAGGCAAAAATCAACTAGAAAATGAAAAACTAGATAATTATAAAAACTAGATAATTTCAAACTAGATGCTTGAAAAATTAGATAATGAAGCAAGGAGGATGGGCCTCTATGTCAACAAAAAGAAGACAAAGGTCTTCCTGCTGCGGAGAAAAGTGCCAGTCTATCGCCCGCAACATTACGTAGTTGGTGACTACCTCTTTGAAGCAGTAAACAGCTTCCAATACCTCGGTTCTGCAATAAACGAAAATGTGAAAGAGAATGAGTAGATAAGGAAGAGGATCCTTGCTGGGAATAAAGCGTATTTTGCGCTTGCCAGAGTCCTGAAAAGCCGGTTCGTAAGCCGCTCCTCCAAGATAAAAATCTACAAAACCCAGGATAAGGCCACTCGTCACTTACGCCTCGGAAACATGGACGCTCAAGCATTCGTCAGCAAATCTGTTGGACCGGTTTGAGCGAAAATTGTTGAGAGGAATATTTAGAGGAATATGTGAGAACGGCGTCTGGCGTAGAAGGAAAATTAAGGAATTATATGATCTTTACAAAGATGTAAAAACCTGTCAGCGCAGATAAGAATCAACGGCTGAGATGGCTTGGTCACCTCCTGAGGATGGGAGACTGCAGAATTGCCAAAAAGATATACGAGGAATCACCTGATGGAGTAAGGCCAAGGGGACGTCCCAAGAATAGATGGAAAAACAGCGTGCGGAGAGACATAAGAAAGTTAAACATAAGTGTGACGCATGCCCGGGTTAGAGAGAGATGGTTGGCGATTGTCGAGATGGCCAAGGGCAGCTACATGCGCCTGTTGCGCCAATAGAAGAAGAAGAAGAAGAGGCAAACCAAATTTTATAGCGCTACAATTTCTATGGTCTTATGCATCTAATGCGTTCTCAACCTTCTTACCGGCAATCGTTCGGGCAATTTTTCTCTCGTTAGTGCCAACAGTGACCCTGTATATCATTTGCCAGTGAACTCTAGTGGCAAAGATATTCAAAGAGCAGTATCCTTAGTCACAAGACGAGGGACCTTCTTCAATAAAAGGGTCCTTTCTTTACAGAATAGGTTTTTGAATTTTCTCAAACACCACTATAACGATTTCCTTTAAACTCGGCATACTAACTGAGAGTATTATATAAACACTGTCTCACTATAAAGCTGATCTAAAAGATTGGACTTTTTTTTGTAGCTTTGCAGCATTTGTGGCGTTAAATTTAAATACTCATATATGCGGGGCTACTTCAATTTAATTGGCGTGCTTTTCTGAAATAGATTGTAATCACTTCTCTACCTACCTGAGTTTGTACGTTGGTAAACCTGAATTGTCTCCCCACTTACATCTGTATTAATGTTAGGATAAATGTGTGAAATTTAAAGTTTTTCAGATTTTTTTTATTATTTTTATTTATAATTGTATTAACAGAATTGAGAGCCCGCAAGGGGTATCTATTGCATGCAGTTACGTGAGGAGTAGCAACCCCATGGGTTACTCACTATTGCACTTCGTCCGAACAGTACAACAATAAACTTGAATTGTTTACAGACACTCTACACTTTACAGACAAGGAAAAATACAGTACACAAACTAGGGTCTTCGTCCCTAGTTAATTGGCGTAAGCCAAAGGATATGGAAGTGATTAGCTCAGTGGTAGCGCGCTGGATTAGCAACGCGGAGGTCCCGGGTTCGAATCCAGCATGCTGCCCTTAGATTTTCACTTCCTAGCAGCCACTGCAATTCACTGTCCGGTGATGGGCAGTGTTGTCTGCAGCTAGAGAACACTGCTTGGAGGCCGGCTGTGCATTGGAGAAGTCTCCGTAGGGGAGGAGGGACACAATAGATCTTTCAGATCGCAGTGCAATAATCCCCTACAACAATCTGCAAGAGAACAGAATTGAGAGTGTTAGGTCGCGGCACCTTTAAGAGATTAACTTTAGCTTGCTGTTTCTAAATTGTTACTTCATCGCCCGCATATTACCCACGCCTTCCCGCCTTTTACCTCTCTCTCTTGGTGGTGGGATTGTCGGCGCTTTTTATCTCTCCTGGTTCGCGCCTACCTTTATTTTCCCACACTCTTAAAATGTTCTCTTTCTATAAAAATTTCTTCACTTACCTTCTATCTCTCGCCAACACAACTTCGTAGTTACCGCTTCTTTAGTGGGTGAAAGTATTGTAAGTTCGCCTTTACATTTATTCGCCTTCAAATTAATATTCATTATCTCCTTGAGACACAAGGCTCGTCTTTCCTCGCCATCTTCTTCAGAATCACTCACCTTCCGCGCCAGGGCTGTTGCAACACCATCAGCAGCTTCAACAGCAGCGTCATCCGCTTCTAAAGGAGCATTCCAATCCCTTTCCGCTCACCTGAGTTCCTTTCTTTCGCCACCCACGCACCCACTCACACACACACACACACACACACACACTTACGTCACCTCTTCCTTTCTCATCCACCCTTCGCCTCATCAACCCTTCTTCGATTCATCACTCACCGTCACCAAAGGGAAGTCTCGTTTTCATTGTGACATTATTATTCATTTTTTTTGGTGTTTTTTCCGCTACTCGCCATCTCGCCTTGGGTGTCTGCCGCGCAGACAGAGAGAAAGTTGTGTGAGTGTTTCAAACCAGATTTTTTTTTCTGTCAAAATGGAATCATTTGGAAATCAACTAGTTCCAGTTAATGTAGTAGCTTTTTAATTTCAAAAGAAAAATGCTCCATCCAAAGTGTAAACATTTCCTGCAGTCATTTAATTTTCAAAACGCTTATCAAGTTCTTTTTTTATTTCCTCAATTTTATCATAATGTTGTGAAAAAGTAAATTTTTTATTTATTTTGTTTTAGAATGTTGAAGAAAATAGATTAACTTTTTTTTTATAAATTATTTTTTAAACAAAGTCAATTTTTTTACAAAACTTGCCGAAAAGAAAGTATGGCCAGTTGTATAGTAGCAAAGTTTTGTAGAAACTAAAAGGTAACAGAAACTAGACGATAGGCGGCCTAAACTAACAAAGTGTAATTACTGTTTGATTAATAGTGATTATTTTTCATTTTATTTGGAGCCGTTTCTGGCTACAAAAAGTCGTCTTTGGGGGGACGCATGGGGCCTCCGCGGATCGTGATTTGGACGCCCCCGCTTGAGAGGAATACTCAACGTTGTTGCTCCCCTAGAACGATTTAAATTTTTTTTTTTTTTTTTTTTTGAAAAATGTTTCAAATTAAAAGTGATAGGCAATTTAAATCTGCAGATAATACAAAGTTTAATGAAAATCGTTGGAACCATTTTTGAGAAAACATCAGTAAGTTTTGAGAAATCAGTAAAATTGCATTTAAGATTATAAATTTTTTCACCAAAACCTTATTGGTAGATGCAATGGTGGTAGTGTCAGAGATATTTTCACATAATAGCCTGCTGCCTGCTTCACTTTATGATCATCGACCATTTTCCAGTGCGTTCGCCCAATCATTTTTAGATATGTTGATATAAACAGTGTAATATAACTCAGACTTGCATAGATAGATGCAAAATCACTGTGTAACATGAAAAAAATATTTCGAATGCTTTCCAGATTTACGGACCCAATCACAACAGTAATGGTAATGTTTAAACGGAACATCTAGTTCGTGCTTCCTAAGATTTTTGTTTTTTTTTTAAATATTTTGTTACACACACACACACACACACACACACACATACATTCGCTAAAAAAACATTTTTTTTCACACTCAGAGGACTTCAAAAAATGTATTTCCGGTGTAAACTCATTTTTGAATATTTGTCAGATCGCAATACTTCCTGTTAAAAAAAAAGAAACGAAGTTATAAATAAAACCTAAATACGTTTTAAATAAAAATATTATTTATTCTAAAAAGAACGAAAAGGACAAAAGAAAAGTTTAGTATTCATATGGGCAGCAATATGTTGGTTAAGAGAATGGAAAGCATTAGCAACAGAAGAGAAGGCAGATCTTATACCAACTGGTAGAGTAACATAGCAGTGTACAGCGGGATTAGAGCTCAGCAAAGTATGAAAAACTGTACTGTATCCTTTGAATTATTATATAAGACATGTAGAGTGGGTACTCTCCCCTTCAGTACGAGGGGTGTTGTAACCTAACCATACCTTATAACCTACCCTCTTATAACTCAACAACTTCATCCGGCCACCATACCATTGTGATAACATGGTTAGGGGATTTACTTTTCTTTTTCTCTATCTTTCTTTATTCTTTATTTTTATCTCTCTGTATTAAATAAAATAAACTAATGAATATAAATTTTGATAAGATTGTCATAATGATCTGGGGAATTTACAAATTAATCCAGGCCTTATTCTCAGACAACTGCGTTTCTCAGCTTCAAAAAAGAACATGGACATAGAAAAAACATAGGAACATTGCATTTGCTTATATATATTGTAACGTTTTTCCCTCTAAACTAGCTATTGCAACTAGTTTTAAGTGGGTTTGTATAGATAAAATACTCTAAACTTCAATAAAGAAAACACCAATTTATTGTTATACACAATAAATTACAAAATACAACACTTAATAATAATTACTTCACAGTTTAAACCACAAAAGTTCACTTTGTTCACTTTTTATACACTTTCCACAAACGTAAACTTCGTTTTTGTAATTGGAAAAACTCCGTCAACTCTCTGCGGTCCCACTATTTATACCTGTGGGGAATCTTCTAGAACTTCCTCGATATCTCTAGAGAGAACTAGAGAGCGCCACCAGCGTTTCCAGCGGCCATTAGGAGAACCTTAGGTACCTGTCTTCTCTCCTAGATGGCACCACTGGTTGCGTTGCAATATATTTAGTAGCAAACCTATTCATGAGTTGCGATGTATTTCTTTCATTTAGAACGCTTTCTAGAAATATTTGGATTAATAAAAGTTTCAAAAATATTGAAAATAATTTGACAGGTATTAGAAGTATCTGTTGGTTGGCTGATCGGCCAGAGGGTATATCATAAGAAAACACCAAAAATTTAAAGTGTTTTTTTATTAGTAACCCGACGTTTCGACAAACATTGTTTGTCTCCTTCAGGGGCTATCTATAAAGGAAAAAATATACATAAAAATCGAGCTTGCATTAACAGAACAAAAACAAAAACAAAAAATATGGCAATAGAACAATAAAAAAAAAATTGTAATGAAAAACTAACTAAACCAAATTCAAAATGTAAATACAGATAGTGTAGAAAAATTATGGAAATGGTACAGACCTTAGAATGGAAAATTTGTATGCTATACTACATGTTCAATTGTTACTGTGATTATGAGTGTACTAACAGTGAAAGGTTGAGAAGGAAAACCGGGGAAAGTGGTGGGGGGTAGTACCGTTAAGAATTGTTGGAGTGAAGGGACTAAGGAGTAGGACAAATATAATAAACATGTATATTTATATATATACATATATGTAATTTTTTAATTAAATTTTTAATAAATAAGGATTTCAAGCTCATTGCAATATGGATCGGATTAATGGGAATAGTTTGATGAATAGATAGAGGAAAAGGGAATTAGCAGGGAAACATATTATGTAGGGTGATGGCGCTAACGGCTGGGTGGATGCAATTATGTCTATTTAATGGAGTGGAGGATGTTGTTGTAGAGTGATGTAGGAAAAAAATATACATAAAAATCTAGCTTGCATTAACAGAACAAAAACAAAAACAAAAAATATGGCAATAGCTGCCCCTGAAGAAGACAAACAATGTTTGTCGAAACGTCGGGTTACTAATAAAAAACACTTAAAAATTTTTTTGGTATTTTCTTATGATACCCTCTGGCCGATCAACAGATACTTCGGATCATTTCTAACGGCCAACAATTGCTACAATTTGACAGGTATTATTTCAAAAATTAATCCTAGTCGTAAATAAATGTTTACAACTTTTCCCCGTCCCTTTTTCCTTTCACATACAGCTGTGCCAAATTTTGCAATATCGTGTTTTTTAAAGGAAAATACACATTTTCAGGGTTTCCTGCGTCCGGGGAAAAAAAAAATGGTTTTTAGAAAATAATTTGTGTGCTGTGTATGTGGTGTACAGTATAATACAAAAATAGAACATTGAAAATTGATATTCCTTTTAGGTGCTACTAGTGGACGTAACAATCAGGTTTGGGTTGTGATGGATGCAAGAAACTTGAAATAATATTAAATTATAAATAAATCAAAATTAAGAAAAAGATTGACATTCCCTTGCAAAAGGACAAGACCAGGTATACAAGTCCAGTTACTCGTACGGTTCAAGAACAATTATGGCATTGTACTACCCCTTCTTCTCACAGGGGAGGAATTAAAGAAACAAAGAGAAGAGATATTTTAAGACAGTCTTGTGCTACAAATCAAGGTGGAAACATATACCAGTATTACGTTATAAGAAATTACTATAAGCTATTGTGATATTCAAAGTAACTTAATTTCTCTTAGAGAATATATATCTCTTATAGAATATTGTTTTAAACTACCAGTGTGTTCTTAATTATTCTTGCATTCTATCTCAAGCAAACATACAAGCCCTTTTCGCTAAAACGCTCACGCCACAAGCTATCTATACACATCATCACACCAATACATTACAGGGTCAATCGATCAACTGAAACTACTTTACTGAATAAATTTTATATTTTTTTTCAGCGATTGCCTTTAGATTTGCTAGATCAACTATACAAATAAAGTGCTACAACTTTTATTTCTATTTTAAAGTAAAATGTATTTTACATGGATTTTGGAAGGGGGGCGGGTTAATGTTTCCCTGTTAAGTGTTATTTAATCTATCATTTATCATCTTCTATCATCTAATATAATAATATTTTACTCCATAATTTTATATCTATATTTATTATAGATAATTATAATAATTATTTTTTTTTTTTAATTTAAGGCGCGTCAATATCTATGATCATTGGCACCGCCGGCCACCGGACAGTGTTCTCTCGTAATAGTCAACACTGTCCATCACCAAACAGTGAGCTGTAGAGGCAATTAGTAACTATTGTAATTTCATTGAGGAAATGTAGTGAGAGACTAATAAAAAAAAAAATTATTTTTTACTTTCAACAAACACAACAAATTCCTTATTGTTCCACCATTTTTTTTTTTTTTTTTTGCTTTTACAATTTATTTGGTTATTAACGCCACGATTATGTTAATAATTATTTAAGTAGTCTGTCTTAAGTAGATAATAACGTATTGGTTTCAGTATGTAGTGTCTCGGAGTTTACACTTTTGTGTCAATTTAAATATATCAAGTGTAACAACTAAATTTGCTCTGTGCAAGTCTATGTTATTACACTATTTGACAAAAACATCCCTGATGATAGGCGAACGCCCGAAACCTTCGATGCCCACATATAATGCAGGCTATAATAGAAAATATCTCTGTTGCTTTGCAGTTCTGCGGAACCAATCACAAACAACTCTTGGTTTCAGTTTTCGATTTTCCATTTCCTGTCCGATATTTTGGTGAGTTGCTCACAGTTACGTTCAGAAATGTGATGTGAAAATTTATTGTTGATAGTTTTAATTAAATTTTCTATGGTTTAAATATGAAGTTCTTTGTATTTATTTATTTATTATATTTTTATCAACAAACGGCGTAAGCCTTATGGTTGAAGTCATTACATGTGATACATACAGTGATACATAAAATAATAATAGTAAAATAATACATGCATCTTCAAGTAATACAAAAATGTTTTTTGAAAAGTCCAGATGCCATTTGAAAACCCACATCACCAGGAATATACTCATTCCATGACCTGCATATTCTACAAACGACGTCAGCGTTGAACAGCGCAGTAGTCTTAACGGCAGGGACCACGAAATACGAAGTACTGCGCAAGCAGCGAGGTGGCACATGAAAAGGAATGGCAGCAAGTAGCTCCATGCAATCAATTTCGCCATTCAAGAGCTTCTTCAAGAATAAAAGACCAGCATTTCGTCTTCTAGACTCTAAAGAGCATAAATGAGTAGCACCACTGGGTAAACTTTTCTTAAAAGTCCTGATGAAACGGTTTTGTATAGCTTCCAGTCTGACTATATCCTTCTTGGTGTAAGGACACCAAATCAATGACGCGTACTCAAGAAGGCTTCTAACGTATGCATTGTACACAGTTAGCACCGCTTTGGGATCTCTAAGATCACGAGTGTGCCTTAATACAAACCCAGTGCTCTCGATGCTTTCCTACAAACATATTCAAACTGTTTTGTGAAAGAGAGGTCATGATTCAGAGTAACTCCTAAATCCTTCACGTTACGAGTCCTCTCCAATGGTTTGCCATCAATGAGGTACTGATATGATATAAAAGTCTTTTTGCGATAAAAAGAAATGACTTGGCATTTTTTAACATTTAGCTCTATGCCATTACTGCAGCACCAGTCAGAAATAATGCGGAGGGTATCTTGAATTATAATGCAGTCCGACTGGGAAGCAGCTTTATGGAAGAATTTCAAGTCATCCGCAAATGCAAGTACCTCAACATCCGAGATCCTTAGTAGAAGGTCATTAATAAAAATTAAGAATAGCCACGGTCCAAGGTGTGATCCTTGAGGTACACCAGATACAACATCAAACCAACGTGATACCTCCGAATGCCACCTCACCCGGCATTTTCTATCCCGAAATATCTGAGTATATCTGAGTATTCCTTATAAACCATGGGGGGTGTTAATTGCGATGCCTAAAATTTTGTTTTTGTCGCTGTAGTTTGTTAATGTTCGTTTTGTTAGTTTGGTAACCAAATGGGGTTGATGTAATAATTGGCCTGATAAGAGTTTTGTACAGTAAAGTGGTCCATTCATGCTTTAACGGTGTCTTTCTGTTCTTAAGAAGGTATAATTGTTGAAGTTGTATGTAGGCCGTTTTAATAATTTATATTGATATTTGGAGGATTAAACTCAACCCACAAAAATGTCAACAAATCACCTTTA
>JAAEAF010010922.1:0-18122 GCA_011037195.1 Triatoma infestans | reverse complement strand
ATAAACACTGTTCAAATGTTTGGCGAATAAACACTGTTCACAATATTTGGCAAATAAACACTTTTCAAATTCATTCGGTGAATGAGACACAACATTAAGCCTTAGGGCTAGAAGCGTAAGGCCTGGTTAGACTTGCTGCTACATTGATGAAATATTTGAGTAACTGAAGAATACCCAATATTCAACTTGATAGAGGTAGAGACGGCAAGGATCTTAATTTCTCCAAGGGTGTCGAGTTTTAGTTGTAGTGGGATGCTTAATTAGCTTCGGTGACGTCATGGATGACCCTGCTCTAGTGGTAGGGTGAAATCGAACTCTCATCGTTCAGATAGACGTTATGTCTGTCTGAACATATGAAAGTGTGGTCATCATGACGTTATGTCACTACAATAACGTTTTAGTCCTACAATAGTATATTAATGTGACCTCAATTTTCGCCCAGAATTTACAGGCACTGTCGTGTTCTATGCCCAACTTATTGAAGTGCCTTATACGATCTAAGTGCAATGCCTCGTGAGCATGTTCAGCCTATTTTTGTCAGATTGATTCATGCCTCAATCTTTTCCGGTGGCAGATGCCCTGAAGATCGGTAGATAAATAGGTAAATATGAATGAATATTACTCCATAGTATTAATACAGTTACATAGCTGGATGAAATGGCTTACGCTGTCCATTGTCAAGAGGTTACTATAGAACACAATAACTATCAATATCTCTTCGCTTTCTCCTCATTTCTTTGCCTTTCTTGGAGAGTTTGATCACTTTTCCTACAAAAGAAAACCCACCGTATGAATGGTAGTTGCTGCTTTCTTGCCAAACTGTCAGCCATCATTCATGCGCCCTAGATCCCAAAACAAATTTATTCTGTTATTACTGCCTAAATTATTAAGATTCCCTAAGCATTCCCTATCATCTTGCTTTGATGGCGCCCTGACAATTGTCTAGGTTGTCACATAGGTTCAGAACTCCTGATTCTGATTATTTCTTTCGAGATTAAACTCGAAACTCTTGGGATGCTGCGAAAGGTATCAGTTGACTGCTAGTATCTGGTTCTAGAAAAGTACATTTTAGCCCACACATTTGATTTAAATCTATAACTGACAGAGAGGCACATACATACTTTGCCTTTACCTTTACCTTTATAGACCATCTACTAATGATCAATTCTATAGAATAAATTTGAGGAATTTGATATAATTTATACATTAGTATAATAATAACTGGCTCAGTACTAACAAACAAAGTGGAATTATATGTAAATGAAACTCGAAGTCATGATAATTGCCTTGAACTGGAGGGTCACAGCCATTACAGGCGGCCATCTTGATCGCTGGCAGCTGTCTGCTGCGGTGACAAGGTCGCACTTCATTCTTCTTATAGGGCACGCCATCCCAACATTCTGTGAACAACTACTTCCTGTTTTCAAAAAAAATTACAAAATCAATCTTCATTGTATGTCTGCCTAGCCTATTTTTCATTCATACAATTCTAATTACTTTCTCTTGTGCGATTGTGGCCATTTTTTTGAATTTGAGTTTTCACTGAAGATAAGTATTTTGAGTCACCAGTATAAAAAACTAAAAATCGCAGTAAGCACGTCATTAATATTCTGTTTAAGGACAATCATGTATGAGACACTAAGGCTTCAATCAATATTTAACGACCGGGAGAATGATGTTACCGAATACATATTTTTTATTTATATTTTTTTTATGATATTTTCAAAAGTAGCTTCAACAATTTTTCATAATCTGGATTGTGGTTGTCCAGTTGCAAGGAAAATTAATTCTTGGAGCACTGCGGACCCAAAACATTGGTCTTCCATTTTTATCACCTATTTTATATTGCACTACTAAACATATTACTAGATTCCAAGTTTCAGAAAATCATTTACCGGAAATGCGATTTACAGCAAAGGTATCTGATGGAGGGTGCTGTCATACAATGTCGTCACATTCCAGGTAGACATTTTCTCTGAAAACCAACTGTCCTCACCATCGAGTATTTTATCTAATGGTGAATTCAACTAAACCTTTATAAAAATTTCTTCCAAACTTTGGTTAAGGCCAAAACGCTCATAAAAGTTTGAAGATAATTTGTAATTGTAATATTTACAAAAAAAAAGTCGTGTGAATTTTTCACACAAAGTAATATTTTATACGTTTCCGGTAGAGCGTGATTCTCAACCTCTCTTCCTCTATTCCCTCTTCTCATATGTATAAAATCACATGGAAACTTTAAAAATTCACTCCTATTATAAAGCAATTAAAAAATTTCCATTTTGAATGTTATTGTAGTATAATCCACTGTATAAAATAAGAAAATTTAACAGAGTGGTGAATATGTTTGTTGAAGGGTATGTATATGCGAGATATTCTATTATCGTCACTATTTCATAGAACACACCATCTCTGCTGGTACCATTATGAAATAAAAAATGAGTTCTTTCTAATGAATAATTCAATATTAATGTACTTAGTGAAGAAGAAGGGAGTCCAGTTGAATTCAGACAGGCAGATTGCCCTACCTGCTTTACTGCTGCTGCTGCTCCGTAAAATAAAGAAACGCAAAGAGATTGTCACTAGCCGGATGACATTATCATTTGTGACCGGAGAGCAACCGGCACTCCAAATGTCATCATAACATTCATTTATATAAACTTATATGAAATGTTTACTAATAACACACAGATATACTCTCTATTTTTATAAGTATGCTTATGTTCATGTTTAAGCGCTTATGCTGCTTGCTGCGGCCCAGTGCATACTAATTATTATTTTATCATTTATATCATAACAATTTGGTTATTTTAAATCTATGGTTATTTATTTATTTTGAAAAAGACATTCTCAAAGCTATCATGGTTTTTTTTAAATGCACGAATCAGTAAATAAATATATTTATTACATATACATTGTTATATTTAAATATTTAATTTATTTGGTCCGGAGGGTTCAATTCTATATACAAATAACATGTTGCAATAATAATATATTTGACTGACTAATTAAAGGAAAAAATAACACGAAAAAAGTGTGCCAAATAATAAATATTATTTGAAAATAATGACTCATCTTAGATAATAATTGAAAATAATGACTCATCTTAGATAATAATTGAAAATAATGACTCATCTTAGATAATAATTGAAAATAATGACTCATCTTAGATAATAATTGAAAATAATGACTCATCTTAGATAATAATTGAAAATAATGACTCATCTTAGATAATAATGGAAATAAGATCATCTTAGATATAATTGAAAATAAGACTCATTTAGATAATAATTGAAATAAATGCTCATCTTAGCTAATAATGAAAATAAATGACTCATCTTAGATAATAATTGAAAATAATGACTCATCTTAGATAATAATTGAAAATAATGACTCATCTTAGATAATAATTGAAAATAATGACTCATCTTAGATAATAATTGAAAATAATGACTCATTTTAGATAATAATTGAAAATAATGACTCATCTTAGATAATAATTGAAAATAATGACCCATCATAGATATTTCTGTATAAATATAAGTGATAAAAATAAAGCGCAAAAAATAATAGAACTAAAAATAAAAAGAGACGAGAAACTTATTATCAATTATCAAACGTTTTATCCAAGAATTAATGAATACATTAAACTATATAATATTGATTCAAGTTACTATCATTATTATTCAATAATATTAAAGTAACTACCGTGTGAAAAATTGTAATATTCCGCTTCACCAACATGTACACATTTGGTACAAACGTATATACATGTATAAGCGATAATATCTACGTACGTATACATCTGTATGCCACACAAGTAAATGTTTTCTCACAAATGAATCTTTGACACGTTAGTGTATTAAATTATTTCAATTTCAAAATCAGATTTGGGATTAAGAAGAATATATGGCCCTAGATTCTCCTAGATTATCAAAGTGAAAACTTGCCCACAATTGATAGGACATTCATTTAGAATATTTTGTCAGTGTTCTAATATCATTGACAGATTTTACAATTAGTGTTGTACTTTTGTAGGATTTGTTTGATATTTGTAGGCCTAATATTTCCCTGATGTTCTAATTTGGGACAATAATCTAATGGAATGGTAAGGAACATTCAGAGTCTATTGAGAGGTATATAAATGGAAGAATTATAAATGTTATAATAACAATAGTTAAAATAATAATTATTTATTCCTCGTTCCAGAACTTAGGTAGTGTAGATAATCGCCAAACTTTTTTAGGAGTTCAGCGACTTTAGAAGTTCTTTCTTACACAGTTTCTGTTTAGGTTACTAATTAACATAAGAATTTCACAGTTAAATTTAATATCTGAATCATAAATAGAAAGTAATTTTAGCAAATAAATTTTTGGATATCTATAGTTTCCATTTTAAGTAAGCGAAGTAATTAAGTTTAATATTAATTTTAAAATTGACCATCTCACATATATATGGCCAGTTAAATAGTTTTTATTCTAGTTAAATAGTTCGGGCCGATTTTTACTAATGTAAGTGTCTACTTCATTAATGTATCAAAGTCCCCACAGCTGGATACCACATTTGCAACATTTGAAAACAGTTTAGCGTTTTTTCGATTCTCAAGATGAGATTGATTTGAGATCTGGAGAAGAAACTGAATCAACTTCTTGCTGTTATATGAGCTTTAGAACGCCCTGGAGTTCTTTGGCAGATGGGCTTGATTTACAGAACAGAACCCATAAATAATTATATCCTTCCATTTTTCAATTTTTTATTTAATTTTTTTTTTAATTTAATAATGTTTATTTTAGTTGTATTTACACACAAGTAAATAAAATCTGAAAACTGTTTTAAAAGGAATAATTTGTGCCAGATATCGCTATAGCAATCTGCAAACTTATTTAAGTCATTAGCGTAAAATAAGAATAATAAATCGTCAATAGCTATAAATAAGTAAATAAAATACATTTGTTTAATTCTAAAGTTACACTATTTTCCTTACAGTATATTTGTAAATTACAAATAGTCTAATTAATAGCCAACAGTTTATGATAAAGTGAAAAATAACATTTAATACTTGAAATAACTTTTCTTTTTCTAACAGTATTTATTATATTTATTCAAATGAGGCTCACTTCGGAGCCAGTTTGTCTTCCATTTGGAATCTTCTCCAAATTTTTACACTCTCTTACTCCTGGTATTGCGGTCGTGCAAGATTTTCGAAATTGACTTTTCACCGGAAATACATGCTTTAGAGTCCCCTGAATACGAAAATAATGTTTTTAGCGAATGTTGTGTGTGTGTGTGTGTGTGTTGTGACCAAACAAATTGTTGATGCACTCGTGTAGCCCTAAGGGCAAGGCTAGGGTTCTCTCTCCGCCGATAGATAGCAGAGCTGTGCCACCGAGGAGTAGGAGAGAGCGGCCGTCTGACTGACTGTCTGCCAAAGTGGTGAAGTTGACCATCCGAATATTTCGAAACGATATACCGTGGTACCACCGAAGAACATTCTCCGCTGGCTTCACTGTGGGGTGTGAAAACATAGGTACATAATTATCGTAAACGTTTACGAGTGAATATCGGGTTAATCAAACTAACCAAGCCCAACGAGTAATAATATTTCCGTTATACTTAATGAAGTAGTTTATAATTAATGGTAACTTTATCTATATGTTTATGTAATATTCAATAAAGGAAAATTTGTGTAATTTCAAATATTATTGAACCCAACAACATTCTGGGTTACAGTGTGTGTGTGTAACAGATAATCTCAAGAAATTAAATTTAGGCGAACAACATATGGTAACAATCACTTATTCGTCCTCTTCCTAAAACTAAACTTTCTTCCTCCGTAACTGAATTATGTCCGATATCCTTGAAACTATTCCCAAGCCTTTGGAAAGGAGTGTTTGTTGCCAGATAAAAGAATATTTAAATAATAATAATTTTTTATATCCATTCCAGTCTGGTAATCAGAAAGGACACAGCACAAAGAGTGTTTTGTTGAGAATAACAGATGACATTCGTTCTGCTATCTAGAAAGAATGGTTGCTGTTCTGTGCTTTTTGACTTTTCAAAGGCTTTCGAATCAGTTAACCATTTGTTACTTCTTAATAAATTAAAATTATTCAATTTTTTTGATTCTTTTCTGTCATGGATTAATTCATATCTTTGAGGCCAAAAGCAGTTAGTTAGTGACTGATATTAATAAGGAAAGATCTTCTTGGGAGTCAGTTAATTCTGGTGTACTGCGGGGATCTGTTTTGGGATCCTAATTTTGTTTATACATAAGTGATCTGCATGGAAAACATGTGCTCTACGCGGATGATCTGCTAATATATTTACATTGTTTACAATCACAATTAGAAGCTGGTATTAAGAATTCTATCCTTAGTCACAGACAAAGTTTATTACATTTAGTATTACAAAATCATGAGTGAATGAGTGTCCCGGTAGAAAATTATTTGTTTCTCAGTGCTGTTGTATTCTGTTCTCAAGTGTGAATCGTCAACTCTACCTTCACATTTCTTTCCATAAATCATATAACGATAAGAACTGCTCGAGAACTGCATTTTCCAGTTCTGTTGCCCCTCACAAATCCAACATTAACCATTACCGGTTTCTTCTCAACTTTTCCTTTATGTTTCTATATTTTTTGTTTGGCGCCCAACCGACACTTGTATACTATGATGATTTACAATAATTTCTTAATTTTCTTCGGCAGACAGATTTTCCATGCAAAAGTTTCTTGCCTTGCAATGAACATATAATAATGATGATTAATTGTTGTGGTTGCGCAGAACTGGAAAGCATCAGAGATATTTATCTTGATAGCCTGCTTTTTTTTGTGGTCATCGACCAGTTTCGGGCGTTCGCCCATCATGTAGATGTTTTTGTCAAACAGTGTAACAACATAGATTTGCACAGAGCAAATTCAGTTGATACACTCATGTTGATGCAGAAATGTGATTAATAAATAAATTTTAAAAAAGATAAATTGTTATTTAAGATTTAAATTCATTTAGTTTTTGAAATTTAACATGTATTTTATTTCATAGTTATGTATATAGGTTTTGAATATGTAGATGGGTCCGCAATGCTGGATACCATCTGGTATTTTATTCGTCATAGCATGCATATTTCTTTTATTCCTGACCGGTTTCGGCTTTTCATCCATTGTCAGAGTAAATTTCTCAAGTTCGTGCAGAGAGATCACTTCAACGCAATGTTTCTCTTACACCCGGCACTTGTTGGTCAAAGCCATTATTTATTATTCGGTTGTTCATTGTTTATTACTGACAAGGAGAGGGTCAGGCGATGGGTCACCAATTTTCTTTAAACTTTGCACGTCGATAGAAGCCCAAAACATAATAAAATGTTCAAGTGCTAAGGTAACCTCGAGCATTCGTTAGAAAATTGACTTTAAAGTACCCATGTCTGATCCTCTTCTTGTGAAATGTATTTAAAAGAACATCTCTTTTTTATCCCTTCTTCTAGGACGGAACGTATCGCGCCATCGCCATGTTTGGCATAGAGTTTCGAAAAACGTAATGAAAGGTCGTGACTGAAAATCCATTTCGAAAACAGCTCTTTATTCGTATGTTTATAACTACTTTATGTTACTGTTTATACTTTATTCGTTTGTTTATTCACATGTTTATATATGTTACTTCTTTATAACTGTTTGTTCATATGTTTATTATGGAAAAAAACTGCTAAATCCTAATTTTCTTACTACAGTTGAAATTTTGGCAAAAAAGATAATTGATGGATTTCGACAGCATCCATAATTACTGTGTTGAATTTCAAATCTAGATATTAAGTAGTTTTTTTTTTATAAAATGTACCACAAAAATGTAGAAGTTGTTGCCTAGTATGAGGACTCGCTCCACTCTTCCTAATTAATTATTTATCATTAATAATTTCATAATCATATGTTTGGAATATATTGTACTTTGCTTAAAAACACTGAACTTGATTTTCCTTCCATGTAATAAAGTTAAAGTTTTTTCTTTGTCGTCCTTTTTTACATTTATATAAATATAAACACCTTGTACCAGTATCTCGCGGAGATGGATAATATAATTTTATTTTTTTCTTCTACAAAACATGGACATCAAGTCTAATAACAAAAATAAAATTAAACAGGAATTACAGTTTGGTGTATAAATGCAACTTATTAGGAATTGGTATTTCATTTCAAGTTTCATAATAGAAAGGATTATTCGAGGATTCTTCAGAAATAATCATAACTTGTATTAGTTCTTTATATAATTTATTTATTACTTTCTCCTATTTCCGTAATCATGTGAGAATTTCCTAGTAATGGGATCGTATCACAATTTCGAAATGTGAGTTTTCAACAGTGTAACGGCTAGTTTAGTTCAGATTACAGAAAATGAATCATCGAAATATTTGTCGATTGATATATAACAAAGGAATGATTGAAAATTAATACAATGGTAAATTCCTATAAAAGTTATAATTGTCATTAATTTGGTGGGAGATGCTTATTTAGTATTAGTTGGCAAACATTTCTATATTCAGAGATTGTTCGGTATTTAATAAAAATTTAAATTTGCCGCCAACAGCGTACAATAATTTTATTTCGGAGAGGGCATTGTACGGCCTTGATAAAAGTTACTAATCGATTAGGAGGATCGATCATATATCATTTCATAATACTTTACTGATCTATTAGGGTGTGTCCTAAGTGTCCTGAAGTATTAATCTAGAAGTGTCGAGAGGGGGTAACCTATGCATTATCTTTCTCCCAAGTGAGTCTTAATGCAGTACTCGTATGTATGAATAAGTCATGTTTGCACTCATTCACCGTGATTCAGTCCATAAAATTCATTTCAGTTCGGTTTGCCTTCAGTCGTGAAAGTCTATTACTTCTGGTTTTCCTGGGTAATGTGCTAGGCTGGCTGTCTTGTTGAGTGAGTTGCAACGGTTCTCCTGGCCTGCATTAGCTCATTGTGAAATCACATGGTTGTTTCTTCCGGTTGCATTTCCTGCCGTGCAGCTTCTGGAAGCCCTTTTAATTATTATCGACGATCATCAGCCAAGTAGCAGTGTAGAGTTGGAGGCACACAAGAATTATTTCCTTATTCCTACTTTTCCTCTTAAAATTATTTCTTTTTCCCCGATATGGGCTGAGGCACATGGGTCTCCCAACCCTGGCAACCAGGGATTTTCGTTTCAACCATTCCTTCGGCGTTTATTGAAAGTGATAATAAATTTATTAAATTGTTTCCTTTTGGTCTTGGCCCAGTTGCTTATTGTGCAGTGGCCTCGAAAGGGACAATTACTATTTGCTACCCATTTTTAAATTTAATTTATTCACCAATTTTTTCCTCATATAATTTATAGTTTTTATTTTCACATTTTCTCAGGTATTATTACATACAGTCCACTCAATATTTATATTTTATATTTTTTTTTGCTGTATTTGTTATATAGTATTTGTTAGATCGTAATAAGTTTATATTGAATTTTGTAGCAGTTGTGTAAAGTTATCTAGCTACTATCACGGCTGTTATTATCGATCAGTGCAAATCAACACAATGAACTCTCCATTTATTATCATTACACTAGTATTAATAAAAATAAATAGTTACATGGTGTAGTGCATTGGTTGATTATGTTCGTTTGTCGTGTAGCTCGATTGGTTTTGAAAGGGCGTATATGTGTGTATCTGTGTAATTATATGTAAAATGGAACAAGAACATTATATGGCTAATTTGTTACAAAATACTACCGTGACTTCTAATCTAATCTAGAAATTCGGGGCTTCTAAAAGGAGGTCCAGCACTTGCCCTCAGCTAGGCCCATTGTGCACCCCGTACAGACGCGTCACATCAGCCCTGTATCATTAAAAAACGCCAGGGCTGAGCGAGTGAAATTTTTGATCCCCCATTCGGCTCCAAATTGTGGACGCCAAATTTCAGGAATCGTCTGCGAGCATAGTGTACGCACTCTCTTAAGAAGGTGAAACGGTGTCTCATCCTTTTGTCCGCATTTCCTGCAAAGTGGGTCCGCGGAGAGACCCATATTATGCAGATGTTTCCTTAAAAGGCAATGCCCTGTAACTAGAGCAGTAATTCTCCTTAGCTCTACTTTCGTTCTGCCGAGGATGAAGTTATGTAGAGATATGCACGCCAGCCCCGACACCGGCACAGTTCCCGGAGCCATCTATGTATACTTATTTTTACTCGTGTTTGAGCTAGTATGGTAGTTAGCGTCCACATGTAAAGTTGTCAACCTGAATTTTGATTCAAAGAGATACATCGGGTTCATTAGATCTGCTCCCATACATAATATATAATAATAATAATAATAATAATAATAATAATAATAATAATAATAATAATAATGTTTATTTCAAATTAAGTACAGATTACCTACATATAAAACAGAAAAAAAAAACATTTTATGCTTTGGACGAAAGTCCGTCAGCAAGAGTTGCTGTACATAATAATAATATAAAGAAAGAAAACAAAACCAAACAAAGATAAAATATGAAAAACTGAAAATAATATAATATATATGTAAACTAAAATTCTCTTGTTTTACAATAATCTATATATAGTGATATTAAAAGAATTTAAATTCTGTGATTAATTGCTTTCTATACCATAAAGAATTATGTAAATATTTACAAAGATGATCCCAGTTTTGACCATTCAAGTAACTACAAAGTTCATCTTCGGAAAGTGTGGGTTTCTTAAAATATTTGATACGGTAAGGTTTAAGAATGGGACAAATGGCAATTAGGTGTTTTACATCTTCTTCCTGTTTGAAATTACACAATGAGCACAGTTGACATAAATCTGGTTTAAAGGGCCTATAATTTAAATTTAATAGTTCACATCTCGCTTTAGTATGAGCTGTATATCTTTTATAGATTTAAGATGGAAATAGTTAATATTATAATTTAATTTAGGGTAAAGTTTATGATAGGTACCACTTCTTGCTTTCAATTCAGCTTCGTGTATTTCATTTTGTTTAATATTACATATTAATTTATTTATATCAGATTTCCATTCTGTTAATTCTCCTTTATGGTTACCAACATTAATACTGAATCTGTCGTACAATAAATTCCATTCTTTAAACCAACTTGCGTTCTTATTTACAATTTCATCTGCAGTTATTTTAGGTAATCTATAATCCGGCAATTTTGATATCTTTAAAACATAATTAAAATGTACTTGCAGTGTATACAGAAACAACTATTTAAACCCATTTCTAACATTAGAATATAATTTGGGCTATTCTGAGGTAAACAAAATAGTTTTTTAACAAAAAATCTTTGTAATTTTTCTACATGGTCATACATTTTAAATCCCCCATATTTGAGCTGCATAACACATTACAGTTCTTGAAGCACTATAGAAAATTCTAAATTTTGAATTTAAAGGCACATTTTTATTTATTAATACATTTTTCCAAGTAGAATTAATTGCAAATTTGGCTTTCGTTAATCTTTCCTTTAGGTGGGTATCAAAATTTAAAGTGGGGGTGAAAGTCACGCCTAAATATTTATATTTCGTTACTATTTCTAATTCATTCCCTTCGTAAAACCATTTCTCTTTTTTTAAATGTCTACCACGTTTCTTTGTACAAACCATAATTTTAGATTTTTCTAAATTAACTTTTAAACCCCAGGTATTACAGTAGCTACTAAGTGCATTTATCATATTTTGCATAATATTTGGTTTATCAGCGATAAGCACAATATCATCAGCATACATTAACCCTCGGATATTCATATTACATATATTTATACCTCCTTGTATTTCATTTACTAAATCATTTATATACATAGAGAATAATACCGGAGATAACAGACATCCTTGCTTTAAACCAGCTGGAGTATCAAAATATTCTGATATACCTTCTGCACTCCACACTGCAGACCGAGTGTTACTATATAGGCTTCTGATAATATTAATAAATTTACTAGAAAGCCCGAACTTAGATAATTTATAAAACAAAAGATTTCTTGGAATAGAATCAAAAGCTCAAAAGCGGCTTTAAAATCTACAAAAAAAAGATAAACTTTATTTGAAACATTGTCTTCCCATTTTAGATTTATTATATTAACTAAACTAAATACATTATCTAATGTAGAATAATTTTTTCGGAAACCTGCTTGGAATTCTGTAATAAAATCGTGCGTTTCAAGCCAAAAGGTAAGTCTACTTAATAACAAGCCAGTAAATAGTTTCGCCTCGACATCAATGAAGGAAATTCCTCTATAGTTCGCTACTTGACCTAGATCACCTTTTTTATGCAGTGGGAAAATTAGCGAGTCTTTAAAATTACTTGGGACACTTCCACTACTATAAATTTTATTAAAAACTACAGTTAATTTGTTTATTAAACAATCGGGTAAATTTTTCAAAAATTCATATGGTACTCTGTTAATGCCATTTTTTGCATTTTTAAGTACTGTTTGTAATTCAGCTGATGCACTCATCATCCAAAATATCATTTTTAACATATGGTTCGGCGTATAAGACCGAAGGGGCATTTATTTGTGAGTTAAAGAGATTTTCAAAGAAACGTTTAAAATCCCATATATGTATACTTTTATTATAAGTAAATTTATTTTTTTTAAATACTTTAATAGTGTTCCAAAACTTCTGAGAATCTTTAACTTCACTAAGTTTTTCTATTAATGATTGAAAATATTCTTCACGTTTACGGTTATAAAGATTTTTATAATTTTTTCTGCAATCTAGATACAATTTTTTTTAAATATCCGAATTGTTTTTCCTAAAATTTCTTAAAAGCCTAAATAATTTTTCCCTTTCTTTAAGACAGCCCAATCAAACCATTGTTGTTTAATATTTAAACTATTTCTATTTGCAATTAATTTAATTGAGGCTGTTCTTTTAATTATAGTGATTAATTGACTTAACACCTTATCGGGATTACTCTTATCGTAATCCCACTTAACTGTTTCCTTTTCAATTTTGGTTTTGAATTCTAAACTGTCAGTTTCCGTTCAAATTAATTTTGGTAATAGAGGCATTATAATTTCATTAGTGGACCCAACATATGACTTTAATTTTAATACAATTGGCAGATGGTCCGCGTACATCTCCGGCACAACAACAAACTCTTTAATATCAGGCAATAAACAAAAACTAACACAGCATAAAACATTGACAGAACACCCCATAGCTCCAATAAATAAATTCCCCCTCCCACTCACCATCTACTCTTCCATTTAATATCACCAAATCATTATTTTCACAAAAATCAAGCCATTGCCTGCCTCTGGAGTTAAGACATTTATCTTTGGAACTACGCCCTCTACTAATATTTGCATTATATATTAATTTTGAGTTTAAATTTTGAACATTTGAAATTCTCACATTGCAATCTCCAATCACAATTACATTGTTCATTTCATTTTCTGATAAAAGAGATACCAATTGTTCGAAATCATATTGCCAATTGTTACAGTTAATATAAACAGGGATTAGAAACATATCTTCATTTTCTTTTGAAATTTTAATAATTGTATAATTAAATATATTTATGAAGGAACATTTTTCAGATATAAATTTGGCTTTTTTGTAACCATAAATTCCCCCCCCCCCACTTGCCCTACCATATAATGAACGGCGAAATGCCGGTATTACAAACAAATTAAACTCACTTAATAAATTTTCTCCCAAATCAATATCTCCTTCTTCAATATAAGTTTCAAATAATAATATAATGTCGAAATTATTTAAAAAGTTTATAAAATTGTTTTTCTTACTTTTCATGCCAGCAATGTTATAAGCCAAAATTGAGATACCAAAGTCCTTTCCATGTAGATCAGTGTTTTCATTTTCCTTCCTTAGGGGACGGCTGTCTTGATGTTTGTTGGCGACGAAAAGGAGACGTGTACCCGGCGGCCCCTCTGCTTTCCTTTTACTAGATTTTTTTTTTTAATTTTCCTTCCTGAAGCCATTTTTTAAGGGTTCCATCTGACAAGTTTTCCGCCAATGATGACGAGTCATCTTTCTCACTTTCGGATGAATAGTTTTTGTATGGAATTTTCTTATTTTGTAATTCCTCCAGAGCTGATTATCTGGAAACAATTTATCAAACTTCATATAAACTCTTTTATTTTGTTGCTTCGCTTCTTTCCAATATGGGTATAATTGTTTTCTTATTTCTCTCACTTCAGCAGGGAAATCTTCGGACAATACTAACCCAGTTCCTTTCAAATCCGTCTAAACGCTAAGAATTTTATCAAAACTGGGCGTTTTCCACTTCTAGATCCAATCCTTTTAATAAAATCTATTTCGTGCAGACTTACTTGAGATTTAAGTACATCTTTTAAAACGTTTTCAATGTCCTTCTCCAAGTCAGAAATTCTCTCGTTTGGATTTTCAGGCAAATTGAACAGTATAAGATTATTCCTTTTGTAATTACGTTCACAACTGCGACATTTTCGTTCTAAATCTTATTTTATTTGAATTTTCAGACAGTGTTTCCAAAAGCTTATTTATTTTATCTTCCATAAATTTCATTTTATCCATTAAATTATCATTCTTTTTGGATATATCAATTTGCAACTGTTTAATAGACTCCATAATATCATTCAAATTAATTACCTTTTCTGACATTTTTTTAAATTTTTTCTTTCTCTTTTTCACTATAGAATATTCAAAAGTATTCACTTTGTTGCATACAAGTTAGTAGCTTAGCTATTCTTAACTTCTTCTGGTGAACTTATACTACGTCTTCTTTTAGGCGTACCTTTTTTAGACAAATACTGATCTTGCTTCCTTTCTTTTGTATTCATAAGGTAGGCGAACACGAAAAATTTGAAATATTAAACAGCGTGATTTGGTGCGTTTGTATTAAATATTCTTAAAGAAAGAATTGTTTTGATGAAATATAGATAACAAAAATATTGATAGAGATAGTAACTGTTCCCAGTAATTTCTCTTTCTGTTTCTCTCAATCACTCCCACCACTACTGGCTTCACTATTCTCCCACTACTACGCACACTAATGCATTCAAAGAGTCCACTTACACACACAGTCTCAGTATTTAATGTATTATTACCAAATAATGGACTTCGACTCTTAGAAATAACAACAAATTTCTATTAATTATAATAAATAAATAATTAATTACTTAAAAATGGCTCGTTGAATTTTTTCGAAACTTCACAGAATAAATGGTCAAACAACCAGCTATCAGTCTGCCAAATTTTACTTTAATCCATTAAAAAGTAACCACTAAAAAACTGAAATATAACAGAGCGTTTTTACTATATGTTCACTGCTTAAAGGCACAAAAGCAACTCCCATACATATCTGTGGGATTTTCTCTAATTCCTCGAATATTTTCCCATGCCCCTCGGATTTATGTCCGAGATGCAGGTTATGAATGCTGGTCAGCCTATAGGCCGTACATAGGGCCTCTGCCCCCGCAATCATATTCAGCGGCGGAAGTCCCAGGAGGACCTCCAAGGCTGCCGTGGGAGTGGAGTTCATGGGACCAGTAATACCCAAACACTCAAGCCTTTGGACCTTACCCAGCATTTTCCGAATGAACTCCCTCTCAGTTCTATGTCACCAGACCAATGAGGGGTATGTTACTATGGGTCTTATTATCATGATATATATCCAATATATCGTCTTGGGTTTGAGATCCCGTGTTTTGTCAAAGCTTCCTTTACAAGCCCACGAGGACCGTATTGCTTTGTTAGCAACGTGTTGCACATGGAGTCCCCAACTTAACTTGGGGTCCAACGTGAGTCCAAGATATTTAACCTTGGCAGTTACCGGAAGTGCGCTTCCACGAAGGAAAGGAGCCCTGAAACCATCGAGTTTCCTTCTCCTCGTGAACAGCACTACAGAAGATTTCTGGGGGTCCACGTTAAGGCCTATCCTGTCGCACCAACTAGAGGTACGTCCAAGAGAACCATCTGCAACATCTGAGACAGTATCCAAGAATTTACCGTGATTTGCAAATTATCTATGTATCTCAAAGGCGTTTAATTAACCCCTGCTCGGTATGCGGCATAGAAAAAGTACCAAAATAAGAATACCGAATTCTGTACAATTGACTTGTCATCAAATTTGGCTATGGCGCATCCTTGGTAAATGGGTGAACTAAATATCTATAAAAGAATAGAATACTGTTCTTTATGAATCTTACAATAATTTTTTTAGAACGAATTAGAAAATTACACATATAGATAGTAGCAAATACGTATTTATTATTTATTATCATACATATTACTATTTTTTTTAATTTAAGGCGCGACAACATATTGGCACCCGGAGCCTTCTCAGTGCACTGCCGGCCTCCGGACAGTGTTCTCTCGTTACAGACAATTCTGTCCATCACCGGACAGTGTGCTGTAGAGGCTCCTAGGAAGCGACAGCACAGTTGGACTCGAACCCGGATCCTCCGCGTGGAGGTTCAGTATGCTAACCACTTAGCTATTCCCTTCACGTATTACTATTGTTTATTATTATTTTGTGTTAAAATTAATACATAAACATATAAATAAATTATTAATATATAAATAAATAAATATATGTGTATCATATTCAATACCTGTATTAATTCCTTTAAAGATTATGCTAGTGTACACAATATCTATAAGTTTGCCGACAGCTACTCTGAAGTATACAGAGTTTTAAATTCACTATTTCAACTTTGCAATATTATTGAATATTTCCGTTTGCTTCTTCTATTATAGTGGTATTTTCTTACTAATTATAATTAAACAAGCTGTGTTATTAGTGAGGAATGGAGAGTTTATAGTTAATTCTATAGCACGTTGGAATCATTGTTAATCTCTATTTTAGAAGTAGGATATTGTTATTTATTAGTCTTAATGCAGTTCCTTAATGAAAAGGGAAGTTTCGGATTGTGTCAAATTTTCGTAATTGAAATTTGATCAGAAATACTCGTTTTGAGAACACCTGTATATGAACTAATGTTTTAACAAAATTCTGGATCTGTCGTAAGCAAAATACCCGCAACTGAAAGTTCTTTTGAAGTTCCCATGTATTTCGGTCAAAATCCTTAACCGGAGATGTGATATCCGCCAAATTGTTCCATGTGTATAATACGTACAATTAGGTAAACTATAGTCAATTTAATTAAAAGTACATATTATAAAATAAATAAATTGACTCTCTCGCTGTGTGTATGTGTGTATTTTATATATATATATATATAGGTCGCAGTGGAATGAAGTTCGCCCCCCCCCCGTTGCTAATCTAATCTAATATATATAAAGCCAAAATTACTTTTTTTTTTCCTATGCCATGACTTCGACTATTCAATCATTCTACGTCGCTCGGCCTAATTTAAAAAGTATGCGCTGGCGTCTGAGGTTCGGGTAGTTGAGTATCCAGGAGGTACGTTAGAGAACACTCTTGGATATGAACAACTTCAACCCCCATCAAGCCGATTACTGAAACTAGTAACTTGAAGTTTGGACAGTAGGTTGCTTTTGTGATCTAGAAACTCACTAAGAAAGGATGTTTTGAAATTCGACCCCTAAGGGGCCGTAACTTTACTTAAACTTTGGATTGCCTTTCTCCAAACTTTCTATTCTTATTAGTATAGTGTACTCTTTAAATTTCTTAACGCTCGCCATAATAAAAATGCCTAGATAAATCGCTGAGCATATTTAACACCACTATCATAATTTAATTATAAAGTATTCTTCAAAACATGCTATTTATTAATACACCAACAACAAATAAACAACCAAGCAATATATTATATGAGCAGGGTTATTTGATGACACTAAACAAATTTTGCATTTCACCCTTCAGAATTCTCATACGCCATCCATGCACGCGTGTATACCTAAATATGTTTTTTATAATTAATTTTATAATATAATATGTGAATTGTGAATGGTGAAATGCAAAATATGTTTGGTGTCATCAAACAACCTGCTCATATAAATTGCTTGGTTGTTTATTTGTTTTAATTTTTTTTTAATTTTTATTATTCTAAACGCTTAATTTTAAATTATGTTAGTTTCAATCGTTATTTAATTTAATTTCAAATTTATTTTTATTTTCATTTTGTTTATTTTGTTTTGATAAGTTAATTGTAAAGTGAATCTCCCTCCAACAACAGAGTT
>JAAEAF010010921.1:0-20675 GCA_011037195.1 Triatoma infestans | reverse complement strand
TGTAGATCTTTGCATGTTTAGTTTATATATGAAGTTTCAAAAAAATTGTCGAAGCCATTTTTGAGAAAATTGCGAAAAAGAGAATAATTCATTTAATAAAGTGGTAAAGTAAACGCACTTCCGGTTATCTAATTTTTTTCAAACTCGGAATTTCAACAATATATTTAATTCTAATTAACATTATTTAGATGACAGAATTGTCTAATAAACTGAAATAACACTTTAGATGGAAACCTAACCCCACCCCTCCCCCAAAAGTGCCCTTCAATGCATTTTCTCGGAGAAATGTTTCAAATAAAAGTTGTGTAGCTCTTTGGATGTGTGGTTGATGTTTGAAGTTTAAAGAAAATCGTCGGAGCCATTTTTGAGAAAATCGCAAAAAGTAAAAAATCCAACTAGTAAAGTGGTATTTCCGGTTGAGGAATTTTGACAGATAACGTAGTGCCAGATCCCATGGTGATACCTAAACTGAATATCAAGTTTCAACTTTCTACGGGTTTTCGTTTTTGAGCTATGCTGTTCACATACAGACACACACACACACACACACACACACACACACAGACCATTTGCTCAAAACGGATATTTCCGGTGATAACTCGATATCGAAAATTTGACACGATTACAATACTTCCTCTTACTAGGAGTAAGAGAAAGTAAAAAAACTGTTCAGTAAAAGTGCACTTCCGGTTTACTAATTTTCTTGAAACTCAGAATTTTTCGCATCTTTTTTAAATTTTGTTTGAATTTCTAATTAATTTTGTTTGGATGATAGAATTGTATAATCAACTATGATAGCAGTTTAGACAAAACATAACCCCACCCTTCCCCTATAAATGCTCTTAAATGAATTCCTAGAGAAATGTTTTAAATCAAAGTTGTAGATCATTATATGTTTAGTTTATATACGAAGTTTCAAGAAAATCGTCGGATCCATTTTTTGAGAAAAAAGCGAAAAAGTGAAAATACCAACTAGTAAAGTGGTACTTCCGGTTAAGGAATTTTTTTTTAACTTTCTACAGTTTTTCCTTTTTGAGTTATACTGTTCACATACATACACACACACACACAGACCATTTGCTAAAAACCACTTATTTGGATTCAGGGGACCTCAAAACGGATATTTCCGGTGAAAACTCGATATCGAAAAATTGACTCAATTACAATACATCCAATTACTAGGAGTGAGAGAAAGTAAAAAAAAACAAAAAAAAACAACAACAAACTAATGGAGAAAGAATACAGACGACCCAGACTGTTACATAATAGTAAGGTTACATAAAACTAAATAATAAGAATAAGAATATGAAATAGTATTGCAGTCCTTTAAAAATAGTCCATTTCATTTATTAAAAAGATAACTGAATGAAAAGATTTTATTATTGTTCACACAATATTCCACAAAACACTGGCAGAAAATTTGTAATTCAAATCAATATGCAAATTTAGTTTTTAAAAAAAAATCTATTATTACGTTTTTCTAGCACACATTATTCAACCAGTTTAATACTTATTTAAAAGAATAACAGACAAATTAATCATGTGGCTCATCTTGACGTCATAAACTATTTTAAACTATTTAACAAAAAAAAAAAAAAAAAAATTATGGTGTGAAACACTCACACAACTTTCTCTTACTCCAGTTTATAAAAATAATTGACAAATTTTATAGTTAGTGTACCAAAATTTAATGAAATTCGTCGAAAACTGAAAGAAACTGTTTAGTAAAAGCACACTTCCGGTTTACTAATTTTCTCTTGAAACAGCGGAATTTTGGCCATCTATTTATTTCTAATTAATTTTGTTTGGATGATAGAATTGTATAATCAAGTATGATAGCACTTTAGAGTAAAACATAACCCCACTCCTCCTCCAAAAGTGCCTTACTTAAATTGAATTTTCCCAGAGAAATGTTTCAAATAAAAGCTGTAGCTCTTTGTATGTGTAGTTGATATAACAAGTTTGAAGAAAATCGTCGGAGCCATTTTTTTTGAGATATTTCCGGTAAAAACTCGATATCGAAAAAATGACATGATTACAATAATACTTCCTGTTACTAGGAGTAAGAGAAAGTAAAAAAAAAATGAATAAACATCTGTCTTTACATAATATTATGAATGTATTGCTTAGCTTTTGCCAAAACAAAGGAAATCAATTAAGCTACAAGAAAGAAGGGGTGGGGGGACACAGGGTTTTTATATTATTTGAAACTTATATTGAATTAAATTGATATATTGATTTAATCCTATAATTTTCATGGATTTAATTGACCAAATTACGTAGCAAATGTTGTTTGTTTGTCTACGTATATAAATTTATTTCAATTGTGTAATAACCTGAAATAGCACTTTAGAGGGTAACTTAACCCCACCCCTACCCTAGAAGTGCCCTTAAATGAATTTTCCCAGAGAAATGTTTTAAATAAAAGTTGTACCTCCACTGCATGTAAAGTTTCAAGAAAATAGTTGTGGAGCCATTTTTGAGAAAATTGCAAAAAAAAAATAAAAAAAAAAAAAATAAAGTGGTACTTCCGGTTGAGGAATCATGACAGAGATAACGTACTGTTAGGTCCCATTTTGATAGGCTAAACGGAATATCAAGTTTCAACATTCTAAGGTTTTTCGTTTTTGAGCTATGCTGTTTTCACACACAGACCATTTCCAAAAAAAAAAAAAAAAAACACTTTTGGACTCAGGGGATCTCAAAACGGATATTTCCGGTGAAAACTAGGTATCGAAAATTTGAGGCGATTATAATACGATATAATAGTGAAAAATGCCGGCATTTTTATGGAGAAAATCGAAAAAAAAAAAAAAAAAAAAAAAAGCTGAAAAACTTATTCACTAAGTTGCACTTCCGTTTTATCAATTTTCTTCAACCACAGGTTTCGCCAAAATATTTATTTCTAATTAATATTATTTCGATGATAAAATTGTATAATAAACTGAAATAACACTTTAGAGAAAACCATAATCCCGAAGAACCCTTCCCTTAAAAATGCCCTTAAATAAATTTTCCCAGAGAAATGTTTTAAATAAAAGTTATACCACTTTGTATGTGTAGTTAATGTAATAAGTTTAAAGAAAATCGTTGTATGCTGTTTTCAAGAAAATCACAAAAAAATTTTAGAAAAAAAAAAAACATTTCTGTCTTTACTGGCACTTCCGATTGATGGATTTTTGCCGGAAATCTTCGTGTCTAGACACGATTAAAGTACCTAACGGAATACTAAGTTTCAGCTTCCTGCAACTATTCCTTTTTTTTTTTGAGGTATTCTTTTCACACACATACCACAGACCATTTTCCTAAAAACCACTTTTTTTTTGGACTTAGGGGTCCTCAAAATTTGTATTTCCGGTAAAAACTCAATTTTAGAAAATAATTGCATGATCGCAATACTTCCGGTAAACAGCAGTTAGAGAAAGTTAAAAATCTGAAGTGAAACATTCACATTACTTTCTCAAAAATTACTTTATTACTTACTCAAATTTACATATTTGTCCTAAAAATATAGGTAGTAGAGGGGGATAAGTACAGACGTGCTATCCTTGGCATGTAGCTTGTGAGAGATTGGGAGATAGCGGAACTATTCCCGAAGGCAAACCAACCATCCCCCGCCCACCTAACACAGACAACTTGGACCTCTGCTATCATCATTACGAGTCTTCGACCCCCACGAAACCTTTCCTCAACACGTGAAACGGAGCAAGCTCCGCCGGGCTGATTCACGATCCCTTGGTACCATTTTGTAGAAGGACAAGTCCCCTACTTAAAGGCCTAGAATGGTCACCGGCCCGACCTTGGACAGTTGCCTGTCCAAAGCCTACGGTTTTACAACGACCTCCTGGCAGGGTTGGGACGCCATTCAGATGATGCGGGTATTCCGTATCCAAACTATCCTTGGCAGTTAGAGAAGTGATTATATTTCTTGGCCCATTAGAGCGCGCAAAAAAAAAAAACACTGAACCAATTGCATATAATATTTGAAATTTAACGCCAACGAGAATTCCACACAACCACACTAAAAGTAGTTTTTAGCAAATGGTCTGTGTGTGTATGTATGTATGTGAACAGCATAGCTTAAAAACGAAAAACCGTAGAAAGTTGAACCATGGAGTGTGTAAACTGAATTTGCTCTGTGCAAATCTGTGTGGTCACACCGTCTGAAAAAACGCATCCTGAAGATGGGCGAACGCCTGAAACCCGGTCGATGACCACAAAATGAAGCAGGCTACCATGGAAAATGTCTCTGATGCATTCAGAATTGAGGGAGTGTAGAGACTCCTTGAAGGCGCTCTCCGGGCCCAATAAAGTGCGGCTGCTATGGGTACTGGGGACACAAGGGGATAAAAGGCAATGAACTAGCCGACCAACTGGCCAGGAATGGAGTGAACACCCCTTCTTTCTGTGGGCCGAAATCTGTTCTGGGGATAGCCAAAAAGTATGGCGAAGGCATCTCTGAGAGAATGGACTTGGAGAGAATATAATCATCACTGGAGGCCTACTCCTCCTGACACAGTCTACACAAGGGCTCCGAATCAAATAATCCTACCTTGTGCAGATGTTAGTAGGGGTGTTAGGGGGTTTCTGGCGCAATAGCTATGTTACCTGCCATCATTCAATTCGATGAGCTTAATTTAAGATAAGAACTGAACTGAACTGAACATTAAGGTCATCGGATGACATCATCTTTGAATTAAGCTCATCGAATTGAATGATGGCAGCAGCGCTCTTGCAAGCCCCAAGACTAGTAACATAGCCATTGCGCCAGAAACCCCCTAACACCCCTACTGATGTTTCTTGAACCTACCATGCCCGGGTAAACAGGCCTGTTTTTCACACAAATCTGATACCCGATTAGAGACCCAGGGTCTCTCTGGCTTCTTCTTTTACACAGCTCTGGCATAACCTATTTGCTGTGTTTTGCCCACAGTATTTAGCCTCTAGTGATGATTATGTTCTCTCTGAGTGTGTAAACTAAATTTGCTCTGCGCAAGTCTGTGTTGTTGTCACACTGTCTGAAAAATGCATCCTGAAGATGGGCGAAGCCCGAAACCGGTGGATGACCACAAAATGAAGCAGGCCAGCACGGAAAATGTCTCTTGTTGCCACAATAAGCCTAAATGGGAAGGCCCCCCCCACGTTATGTATATAAATAGTCCACAATCTTTAAAGAAAATCGGTGGACATATACCGGTGGATAAATCCTAAATGGAATACCAAGTTTGATCTTCATGGCATTTTTCCTGCGGCACACACGCATACAAATCATTCGCAAAAAAACCTTCTCTTCTTTTCGTATTCGGGGGGACTATTTCCGGTGAAAACTGAATTACAAAAATCTGGCACGATCGTAATACTTTCTCTTACTTCTAGTATGAGAAAGTAACATGATAGAAAAGTACAGATTTCAAAAACAAATATACTAATTTGAACTAATAGTACCTACTATTACTAATTATTAATATTATTCACGTCTGTGACCCTAAAGGTCAAAGTTACTATTGATTTTACTGAAGTATACCACAGTTCAAGGAATTTTTAATTTCAAGTATACGAGGTGTGTAAATTAAGTAATGAGACTGATTTTTTTATCTTTTTTTTATTCAAATAAAATTACAATTCAACATTGTCCCCTTCAAAGTAACTACCTTGGGAAGCACAACGCTGAAGACGATTTCTTACATTCGTCATAGCAGTGCTGGAACTTGGATACTGGAATAGACTTCAGTTGGTCGGTTACGGCTGTTTGAATATTCTCCAATGTTCCAAAATGACGTCCCTTGAGGTGATTTTTCAATTTGGGGAACAAAAAAAGTCACATGGACTCAAGTCGGGTGAATAAGGAGGCTGAGGAGCCACAGGAATGTTATTACTGGCCAAATACTCATTAATAGAAATCGCGGTGTGACACGGAGCATTGTCGTGATGCAACACCCACTTGTTTTTGATGTTTGGTCTCACACGCATGACTCTTTTTCGAAGTCTCTCAAGAACTTCTCGGTAAAAATGTTGGTTTACCATTTGGCATTGAACACAAATTCTTTGTGAACGATTCCTTGGCTATCAAAAAAGCAAATCAGCATGCATTTGATTTTTGACTTGCTCATTCTTGCTTTTTTTGGCCTTGGAGAGGTTGAAGTGTGCCACTCCATGCTCTGACACTTAGTTTCTGGGTCATACTCAAACACCCAAGACTCGTCTCCTGTAATAACACGTTCCAAAAAATTGGGATCGTTTTCAATTGCTCCCAAAAAGTCAAGGCTCCTTTCCTTTCTGATGTGTTTTTGCTCTTGTGAAAGATTTTTCGGAACCATTTTTGCACAAATTTTTCTCATCCCCAATTCATTAGTCAAAATTTGATGAACGGTTGTGTGAGTCAAATTCAACTCTTCGCCGATCATTCGGACTGTCAAACGACGATCTGAACGCACGAGATCGCGGATTCTGCCAACATTTTCGTCGGTTCTTGAAGATGAAGGCCTTCCGCTGCGAGGCTCGTCTTCAATTGATTCCCTTCCTTCTGCAAACGACTTAAACCACCTAAAAACCTGTGCTCTCGACAAAACATTGTCTCCATAGGCCTGGCACAGTTTTTCAAACGTTTCCGTTACACTGTGCCAAAGTCTGAAGCAAAACCTGATAGCACAACGTTGCTCGTAATTGATGTCACTCATTTTTAAAACGCACTGAAAAAAACCTTGCTCACAAAAAAAAGTCACTACGGACAGTGCAACAAATCTAGCATTTTCAAATTTGCACTGGACGTGTATCAGATGTTTACTTACCCTACCACGCATGCGCCGCGTCTCCAGTGTTGCCAGATCGAACACTAGAAAATCAGTCTCATTACTTAATTTACACACCTTGTATATATTGAGATTGTGTAAAATTCTCTCGAAGCTGAAGTTTCATCCGATAGTTTATGTTTTGAATTCAATCTAAGTATACGAACAAAATGTCTACAGTGAATGATCTGTAGGCATAATATATTAAAAACAAAAACAAAAATACAGGAAGCTGAACTTTGGTATCCCGTATTCTGAGCAATATTGCTACCGCCGGCATCATCCTTCGTTAACTTGAATGCTTATGTCTCCGGCATTGAATCTAGCTGAAGGCTATTATTGTTCGCCGGGGTACATTACACATTTAATGACCCTCAACATTATATATGTATACGTGTGTGTGTGTGTGTGTGTGTGTTGTGTGTGTTACTGCACATATGAAATAAATTTAAATTTTATAAGATAGCTTAATGTCATAAGCCCCTTGGAATCACCCTAAAATAACTGTTTTTCTTAAAAAAAAAAAGAAAAGGGATGAGGAAATGGTTAGGTTGACTAAATAATACCTTTCTTATTGGTTCTGTACCGGCGTGTCACCGGACGGTCATCTGTTCCAGTATCCAGCTACAGATAATGGTAATCCCTATGGATAAGCCCAGCGGGATTGTGGATAAAATGTGCCTGAATGCCCAAATAGAGATGATAATGTAAATGTTGTAGATTCTTACACAGACTACTTACTCCTAAGCACTCTGGTTCCTTGGAAAAGCTTTAGGCTGTTTATCCCAGAATGTAGCTTTTTTAATGGCTCAAGTTCCGGAAAGAAATTGCTTTTTGAATCTTAACCCAGATTGTTCCTTCTCACCATTCTTTTCTGGAAGGTTCTATGAAGCCTAGAGGGCTTTGGATACCACAGAATTTGATCCCGCCACACTAGACAAATAATATTAATAACAAGAATGATCGTACTGTACAATTTGAAGTAAGCAAACCATGTTTAATGCGGAAAAATCGTAGAAACCATTTTCGAGACAATAGCAACGGAAAAAAATGTGGTGTGCAACACTCACACAACTATCTCTTACTCCAGTTCTTGAAATTATAATTGACAAATTTTATAGTTTTTGCGTCAAATTTAATTGAATTCATCGAAAACTGAAAAAAACTGTTCAGTAAAAGCGCCACTTCCGATTGACTAATTTTCTTTAAACTCAGAAGTTTGTTTTATTTCTAATTAATCTTGTTTGGATGATAGAATTGTATCATCAACTATGATAGCACTTTAGAGAAAAATATAACCCCACCCTCCCCTAAAGGTGCCCTTAAATGAATTTTCCCGGAGAAATGTTTTTAAATAAAAGTTATAGATCTTTGTATGTTCAATTTATATGAACATATTCATATTACAATTATATGAATAGGAAGTTTCAAGAAAATCGTCGAAGACATTTTTTTTGAGAAAATTGCGAAGTGTAAAAAATCATTTAGTAAAGTGGTAAAGTAAACGCACTTCCGGTTGTCCGATTTATTTCAAACTCGGAATTTCAACAACATATTCAATTTTAATTAAAATTATTTACGTAGATGAAAGAATTGTGTAATAACTTGAAATAGCAGTTTAAATGAAAACCTAACCCTACCCCTTCCTCAAAAGTGCCCTTAAATGAATTTTCTCAGAGAAATGTTTCAAATAAAAGTTGTAGCTTTTTTGTATGTATAGTTGATATATCAAGTGTGAAGAAAAATCGCCGGAACCCCCATTTTTTTTTTTTTTAGAAAATCTCAAAAAACTAAAAAAAAAAACTAGGTAAAGTGGTACTTCCGGTTGAGGAATTTTGACAGATAACGTACTGTTAGATCCCATGGTGATACCTAAACGGAATATCAAGTTTCAACTTTCTACGGTTTTTCCTTTTTTTGGGCTATGCTGTTCACATACACACAAACCATTTGCTAAAAATCACTTTTTTTTTTACTCAGGGGACCTCAAAACGGATATTTCTGGTGAAAGCATGATATCGAAAATTTGACACGATTACAAAACACTTCCTCTTACTAAGGAGTAAAAGAAAGTAAAAATCACTAAGTTGCGTCGTGTTTTTTTTTTTTTTTTTTAATAAATTCTTCACTAGTATTATTTATATTGATCAATAAAAACTTCATAAAAATATTTGTTTACAAATACAAAAGTATATTGTATAGTATTTTCTTTAATATAAATGATTTGTTAACAGGTAGAAAAACAGATGCGACAAACACCGCAAACACATTGCCTACGTTTTCGAAAATTCGATATGATCAGAAGATGTCGTCGTTATAGAGTTAGAAGACAACGGTGACTACAACTATATATATTGGCCCATCATCCACATCTTGTACATACACTTGATCAACCACCACAATTTCCACATTATATGATCTCAACATAATTATGATTTTTTTTTTTTTTTTTTCTTTTAATACAGGGTATTTAAAATAAATAACCCAACACCTAAATAATAAGGGACCACTTAATTTATTATGTATTTTTTGTTTGTTTTTGTTTATTAAATTATTATAACAGTAACTTAACCTACATATACTCGTATGATAAGGACGACATATTTATGTAAATATTTTTCTTTTTTTCCCCCACCCTTTTTTACTTAAAATTTTGGCGCTAAGAATAACTACTGTATGTAATAATCATGTTAAAAAGCTTTTCTCCAACTATTTAATGTATATAATCTACTTTAATATATTTATATTCATACATAATATGTATTTAACAAATTACATAAAATGGAACAAGTTCCTAATAAAGTAATTGAATTGTCTACATTATAATCTAATCAAAACTTTTTTTATTTAAACATCTTTTCTACGATCAAGGCATTTTTTCCATGATAGCTTGCTTCGTTTTCTTTGGGAGGGGGGCCTTCACCCATTTATAGGTCCGATCGAAAAAATATAAAGTGAAATAAACTATCACGGAAAAAAAGTCTATGATAATTTTTTAAAAGTTAATTTCTACCCCCTTCATTTTTTTAACCTACCATCGCCCTAGGCAAGGATTTTCTATTTAATTTTGGTATGTTTACTACCACGTATGGTCAATAATTTTATTTGCAACTGTTGTTTAAAAAAAAAAAAAAAAAAAATCTACAACATTATCTTACTCTAGTTTTCAAAAAAATTGTAATTGACAAAATTTTATAGTTAGTTTAATCAAATTTGATGAAATTCGCTGGAGTTGGCTGAAAACTGAAAAAAAAAATAATCAAAGCGCACTTCCGGTTTGCTAATTTCCTTGAAACTTTGGAATTTTGGCCATCTATTTATTACTAACTAATTTTGTTTGGATGTAGAAATGTATAATCAACTATGATAGCATTTTAGAGAAAAACTTAATCCCACCCCACCCCCCTAAAACCCCCTTATTATAAATTACGACTTCACCTGGAGAAATGTTTCAAATAAAAGTTTTAGCCTTTTATATGTGTAGTTCACATCAACCCCGTTTTCAAGAAAATACCAGAAAACTGAAAAATACATTTTCAATTAAAAACGCACTTCCGGTTATCCGATTTTTTGTTTTTTAAACTTGGAATTTCAAAATGCATATTTAATTCTAAATTAATATTATTTAGATGATTGAATTGTATAATAAACTGAAATAACACTTTAGAAGACAACTAACTCAACCACCCCCTCCCCTAAAAAAGTGCCCTTAAATGCATTTTCCCCGCAAAATGTTTCAAAAAAAATTTTTTATTTTTGTTATGTGTAATATTGATAATCCCATGTTTGAAGAAAATCGTTGGAACCATTTTCGAGAAAATCGCATAAAAGTAAACAAACAAAAAAAAAAAACATTCAATAAAGTGGTACTTCCGGTAGAGGAATTCTGACCGCTGACCTACTCTCGGATACCATGGTGATACCCAAACAGAATATATCAAATTTGAACTTTCTACGATTTTTCGTTTTTGAGCTATGCTGTACTTCACAGACAAGACATATTTGGCCCGAATACAATACATATTTCCTCTTACTAGGAATAAGAGAAAGTAAAAATTAATTTTTTGTGAAGTTGTGAAGTTTTATAAATGATCAATTTAGTGTAGTTTCAGGAAAAAAAAGTAGAGTTGCACCACTTTCGTTGTTCAAAATGTATCAATTGTAATTTAGTATGAAGTAAAAAAGTGAATAAAAAGAAGGGTTAAATAGGGGAGGGTATTCTTACAGAGTAATTTTACACTAGATTTATACCTAGTATGTATTCAGTGCTGAGAGACAACAACAACAACGGTCCAAACAAAATTGTTTGGAAAACAATGTGTATAAAATCAAAACAAGGAAAAGTTAATATCCTCAATGCTGAAAGATAAGTTCCTTGTGGGCGCATATGACCCCATTATCACTATCTGTATTCCCTACTTCCATTTTGGGTGTATGAATTTTGTGTTAAAATCCTTAAATTAACAATGCAAATTGCATGATATATATATATATATATATACCCACCCACATGCAAATGTTATACCCAAACAAGTTATAATGAAATTTTCTAAAAATAATATTTTACATTCACTAGTTACAGAGACATCATTGTTTCGCATCATTCCCATAGACAAGTTAGATAGGTTTTATTTTGAAGTTGTTATCAATTGTACAAAACTGTCTAAACAAACTATCTTACTATTTATGGTCAAGGGCAATGTTATTATTAATGGTATACCAACTTTTTGCGATTGCCTTTATACAATGGCTGTTCTGATGATTCATTCGGATTTTTATAATTTTAGAAAAAAAATGTAAGGAATGAGAAAGGAAGTTTTAATCTTCAAATAAAAACAATATCATGGATTTATTGATATTTAAACCACATTTTCCCCAATCATAAAAATAATACTTTCCTCTGTTTATAAGGCATCTGGGCAAAACCTAGATTTAGATAAGATTGAAAGCGGGGAGGGCAAAGCATCATTCCACTGCGACCTGCATTAAAGATCTATTGTGGATCCCCTGGGCTTATAGCATATCCCTTAGCTTCACCCTCTTAATCAGGCCAAGGAAAGCTGAATGCTCGTGAAGCTCGTAGCTTAGGGATTACAATTGAAGAAACCTTTTCCTCAGGCATCAGGCCGGCACATTCACAAAGGATGTGAGTAAGAAACGACTTCAATGAAGAATTAAAACTTCAAGCAAAACAATGAAAGAAATTATCTCTAATGATAAACTCTCTCCAAAAATGGGTTACCAGCACTTTTTTTTTTTTTACTTTCCTTGATATGAACTCGGGGGGAAAAAATTGAAATAATATTTTGTAAATTTCATTTTCTACAATTTTAACCATACTTGTTACTTGTTTTATACGATGATAATTTGTCGCTAAAATATCCATTTCTAAACAAGAAAGCGAAATTAAAATACAGTATACAAAACCAAATCCAACAATCAGTACCTAACGTATGAAATTCTATTAAATTTGGCAACATAATTGTAACCTTTTTTAATAACACCACAGCTTTTCTATCATGATAATTTTCATTTTGTGTTCATCGATTGTTTTTGGGTATTGTCCATCTTTCGGAAGCCTTTTATTTCACAGATGATGGGGAAAATGATTTCAAGACAGAAAAATCTTGCATGATTTCCTTGCGGACCACCACAACTGGAGTATTTTCAATATGTAGTAGTAAGTGATGATATACAAAATAGGAATGCTAGACAAACAAAAATGTTAACTGCCTTATCCAGGCGTGTCAAATAGAGGCACTACATACCACACAATACCGTATTTGTTGAACCGCATATAATGGTTCAATAAAAAAATAGAGATAAAGATAGTGGGATCACGTAGGGGAATGGCCTGTTGGATAGATTGTCTCGAATACTTTTTTATACGGGAAGCTAGAGCATCAAGAAATTGGGGAAATACTAGTCTAAAAGACATTTGCACCGAATTAGGTAATTAAGTAATACCCTATATGATGTTATACTTTTTCTTTTTTTTCTATTTATTTAAGGCACGTCAATATCTATGGTCATTGGCGCCCAGAGCCTTCTCAGTTCGGACAGTGTTCTTTCGTTCAGTGAGACCCGATAGTGAGCTGTAGAGGCTGTAGAGGCTCCTAGGAGTCCAGTACACTCAGCACTTAGTTATTCCCTTCCCTGATCTATATCTTTAAGTCAAAATTAAACAGAAAATATATATGAAAGTCAGAAAGAAAGCGCAAATTAAAACTATCTTAAAATATGATCCCTCTTACGACCATAAAAATATATCATGGAGTTTCTCCAAAAAGTGAGATCTTCAAGCAGCTCTTCATTTAATGAATGAAAAATGGAAAATGTCCGGTAGCTTTGCCCTGTGATTTTATCGTCACTTAAAATAAATGAAACACTAGAAGATATTGTTTAAGGTTGATACAAAATCAAAAGAATAAACTAATTTTGTACAGTTTACAGTCTCTACAATTTTAATTATTATTTACAAAGAAGAGAGCAAATGAAGTAAATCTAGATGAATACTGAAAGAAAATACAGTCTCGTTAACTTGAAGCAAGTTGGCTAAATGAGCTGCGTTAGATAGAGCAATGAAACTCGAGTTCGAAATTGTCGAAACTTAAGACTAATCTAATTCATAGGGCACAAATTTTTTGTTTTAACAATTAAAAAAATTAACTTCATCAGACTTACCTGAGTCACAGCTGCTGCTCCGAGTACTCCAAAATGTAAAGGTTTATTGTCTGTTTGGATATTTTTGGTGTCTGCAGCTCGTTCTGAAGCTAGAAGTGCACTAAACAAAGTACCAGGATCGCTATCGTGTGCTAATTTCAACATGGATACTTCTCCACTTTCTTCTTCACTTTCAAAACAGATAAGTTCCTTTCAGATTTGAAAAAAAAAAAAGAAAAGTATATTAAGGTTTCACACGTCTACAAATCAATATTGACAAATTTATATCAAAATATTCTTTTCCTACCTGATTTGAATCAATATAATATAGAAGGGAATTCTGAAGCCAGTGTGGCCCTTCAAGAAAAGCTCTTTCCCTTGGCATAAATGTTGCTGAAATTATGGTAGTATTCCGAGAGCAGACTTCCTTCGATTCGTAGACCGGATCCGTTGACAAAGGTGAGAACACATACACTATAAAACAAAAAAAAATAATAATAATTCTGAAAAAACTGGTATAATTAAAATAAAATGACTGCATTAAAGTACCAGGATCACTATCGTGGGCTAAGTTTCAACATGTAAGTTAAAAAAAAAGTATTTGTTGTTAGGTTTGATGCCTGCCCGCACAGTTTGTTAGGTTTGTTGCATGCAGTTAGGAATCGCGACCCCACAGGTTACCACAGCTCAGTACTCCATGTAATTTGTCAGAACAGTACACAATACACTTAAATTACATACACTCTACCCTTTACAGACAAGGACACAAGTACACAAACTAGGGCTCCGTTCTTAGTTAAATAGAGTAAGACAAGGAAGAAGGAAGGATTAGCTCAGTGGTAGCACTCTGGACTAGCAACGCGGGGTTCGAATCCAGCATGCTGCCTTAGATTTTCTCTTCCTAGGAGCCTCTACAGTTCTCTGTTCGATGAAGGCAACATTGTCTGTAACTGGAGAACACTACATGGAGGCCGGTAGTGCACTGAGAATGCTCTTGGGAACACATACATTTTAGAGGTCGTAGTGCAATTATCCCCTATTACAATCTAATCTAATCTAGGTTTGATGCCACAGGCAGCTTAATAATGCGTTTCATTATCAGTCTACTCCTAGTATTTTCGAATTGAACATCTCGTAGTCCCCCCCTCCCCTTTTCAACCTCCTCCTTACAGCTAAAGGTTTCCTCTTCAGAGCAATAATCTGAAGATCAAGGAAAATCTGCTATTTCCTAAACAAATTGGTCTTGATTGTTATTTCTAATTACTTTCTCATATTACTGTAAAATAAAACAGAACAACGACCGTGTCAAATTTAAAAAAAAAAAACTGAGTTTTCTGAAAAGATGTTTTCAGGTTCTCTGCGTACGAAAAAATATTGTTACCTGTGTGCGTGTGCGTGTGTGTGTGTGTGTGTGGATGTGTGTGGGTGTGAGAGAAACAAAATTCACAAAAACGAAAATAGTAGTAGGAAGGTTAAACTTCCGTAAAGGCATACACCGTTTCTGGACTCGAAAAGAGTTTCAACCAAAATCCCTATTTTTAATTAAAAATATTTAATGAAAAATAGAAATGGCAGAGATCCGAGTACTGATGTTGAAATTTTTATGGAAGTTACTTAAATCTAACAAGTTAGATAATTAGAAAAATAATATAGCGATACTTCCTCTTTAATGATTTACCCTTTATATAATAAATATTAGATATATTGATGTAACACAAATGTAATGCTAAGATTTCTAATGCTTCTATCCAATAGTTGCTTATTATTGAAATTGTCTTTGAATTATAAGATTTTAAAAGATTTTCCTGGTTGTTTGAAGTCTAAAAGAAGTAATATAGACTGTTGAGTAATTTTATTCTAAATCAATTAAACGCAGCTCTCAATAGCGTTTATGCAGCGTCTTGCTTTCGATTGTAAGTTCTTAAATGGTCCTAAATAGAATATTAATGGTTGTGAATATGTTTCAACATTTTCCAATGAAATTATAACAATTTTGCAATTAATACGATAATTAAAAGGACGCCAAAGAATACCATTTTTTCTTGAAGTTCAAAAATATTAAGGGATTTCGATTCCTTTATGAAAGTATGAACGATTTAACTATGACTTGTTTGACAGTGCATATATCTATCCATAACCTAGATCTTGGATAAGCCATGCTGAGGGTAGTATTTAATTAATTTAGAATAAATAGTTTTTAACATTTATTTTAATTTAAGTCATTTGGGCTTCAAGTATCCTAGAAAATCTGTTAAAAATCTTACAATTTCAAAACATTAAACGTTTCATCAAAAATCGTCAAAAAATACTAATGACAGTACAGTGTTGACTAAAAGATGTAATAAATAGAAAGTTACGAAAAATTACCACATATATTTGTGTTACTTCTATATATGTTAATTATTATAATGAAATATCGCTTCTTGCATTGCTTTGTAAACAACTTGGGCGAACTTAATAAACATTGCAATTTCAAAAATACAGTTACTCGTATTTGTACAAACTGGCTATTACAACATTTCGTTAAAAAAAAATGTTCATTTATATTATTATTCATAGCTTTAAAGAGATCAGAGGCCCCTCCCTGTATCACTAGGCTACGCCCACGTTCATTTTGTGAAGAGTTTAAAACTGAGGCAAAAAAATAGTCTTTTATCGCAGTAATTAATTTTTTCAGAGACATTTTCCGTGGTAGCCTGCTTCATTTTGTGCTCATCGACCGGTTTCGGGCGTTCGCCCATCTTCAGGATCCATTTGTCAGACAGAAGTGATAACACAGACTTTTACATAGCAAGTTCAGTTTACATAATGACTTGTCTTTTTAACTGTATTTAAAAACTAAACTCTTAAACTAGATCAAGGGGGCTATGGTGATGGTAACTGGGTGGGAATAGGAACACGTGTTTGGGTTGTTAAAGGGGCAAATTTTCCTTAAAATGGAAACAACACGTGGGGAGGGGTCTAATTTTTAAACTCTGTTATTGGAGGGAGATTTCGTTAAAAATTTGATTGGAGGGAGATATTATTAGACCCCCACTGTTGTTTCCATTTTAAGGAAAATTCGCCCCTTTAACAACCCAAGCACCTGTTTCTTTTCCCACCCAGTTACTATCACCATAGCCCTCTTGACCTAGTTTAAGAGTTTAGTCTTTAAATACAATTAAAAAGATCAGTACAGTATGTAAACTGAACTTCTTGTTATAAACTTGAACTTGTTATCACAATGTCTGACAAACACATCCTGAAGATGGGCGAACGCCCGAAACCGGTCGATGACCACAAAATGAAGCTGGCTATCGTGGAAAATGTCTCTGATGCTTTCCAGCTTTGCGGAACCAACCACTACCACAATTAAATTTTTATTCCGTCCTTATCCTGAGACGTGTTTATTGTATAAAAATATAGCACTAAATTTACTAATAATATTAAAATACCAACGTTTATTATCAGCTGTAAAAGCGGCCATATAATTGGAACAAGGATCTGCGGTTAATATAGTTGTTTTGACTGGAACTTTCCAGGAAAGACCAAGGGTAAGTAGATTCCAAACGTATAACATATCTTCTGTAGCGCTCACCAACAAATGGAAACATTCTTTCATACCAAACGCAATTAACCTGAAGTTAAAAAAAATTACAATTAAGTAACCTGTAATAACGTTATATAAAATACAGAAAATTATAATTACTATACTTGATATCTTCACTTCCTATCGTTAATGTTTCTTTTAATTGTACCGAGTCTACATCCCAAACTGTAAGGCTAGGTCCAAATCCAACAGCAATTAGAGATCCATCTTCTGAAAAACTAGCGGGACCACAATTCAAGCCTCTATAGTAGCAAGTGTTTTCACAAACCCAAGATACACCACTACCTGTAGACATCAAATATAAATCAATGAAGATAACAATTATTTACATTCTCCTAATGCTAAAAGAGGATTTTTATAGATCAATGTAGCTATTCCCAAATTAAATAGTTTTTAGCTGTTCCATCCAAATTTAATAGACAGTCTCTTGTCGTGAAAAAGTGGTTTTTACAAAATTGTGAATTATTTATGTGAATGACACAAAAAGAAAAAAAAAAAATGGGAGAAAGTACAAACTTGATATCCCGTTCATGTAATCTCAAGAAGATCCGAAGGAAAAATGTTTCAATTGAAAAATTTCTAAACCAGAAGAACCAGTTTACCGCAAGAACTTTCAGTTTTATGCAATTAATCTTGAAAACTGTACCAATTATTTCCGTTAAACTTTTACATGCTTTTAGAAAACGAAGCTTTTAAATTAGATATCCTATTTCTTGGTTTTAATAAAATTTATATCAGTATTTATTCCATTCAATGATATAACTAAACGACTGTACCCCCCCCCATGCCATCTCTGAAGGGAGTGTTCCCATTTTCTTTCGAGGCACTCCAATATCTGTTTGATTTTTAACCTCCCGCGTTCCAAAAAATGACCTTAAGAAGGGTCGTATGTAGCCCTGAGAAAGGCTGTTAGCATGTAGCGAGCGAATTGGACTGTATTATTGGCGTGAGTTTGTGACTCGTTTAGTTCCCTATGTGTTCCGCAATACAGACAACATAGGTATCCAGGCGGCACCAGCTTGGAGGCGAGGCACACCACCCCCCCAAACTTTACCTCCTGCATGCTATTTATTATAATCTGCAAACAAAATGTTGAAAAAAAAAGAAAAAAACAAGTTTCACAGTCTTTTGAGACATTATTGGAAAAAAAGGAATAAGCAGCCGAAGAAATTTGTGCAAAGCAAAGAGATGATGCAGCGAAATATGACGGTGTTTTGGTTTAAACGTTTCAAACTCAGAAGTGGGGTCGTCAGCTTCAATATGGGTCAGATCAGGCTGCCATGAGGTTGTTGAAAATGAGAAATGGTTCGAATGAATGAAGCAGAATCCGTTTGTGACCACTTATGGATTATTTACCGTGTTAGCGAAGCTACTAACTAATTCAGAAAGCTAGATGTCTTGGAATTTAAGACCAAGATCGGATCTTTATGAATCGTAAAAGTACCAATACAAACAGTATGCTGATGTGTAAAAATCTGTACCAAAATCCAAAAAATGACCGATTTTGTAGAAGAATAAATTATAAGTGATGAAAAGTGGATTCAAAAAAGCGCAACCATAGATTAGTAAAAATCAGTACGGGAAAAAGTTGTGCTTTAGGTGGAACTTTGATGTTGATGATACCTGACCGGACTAATTTGTTGACTCTGAAATTTAAACTGAACAGCTGAATAGAGTTAATAAAATCTTGAAAGCGAGGTACGCTTTAATTAACAGCAGTAGAGCTATTCTAAAATATGGTAACACTCCCATCCATCGTTCGTGTTTGACTCAGATAAAATTAGCGACTTAGAGGGGATAAAGGTTTTACCCAAGATTTTGGGCTACAGCCACGATATTATAACACCACTTCCGGTCTATGGCTCACTTTCTCAAAGGACAACACTTTGTAAACTACAAAGCAATGGTTGCAGAAAAGTAGATGAAAGTATTAGAAAATACGGTTTATTTTTTGAAGAGAAATATATAAGTTAGCGTTTTGGTATTTACTCTTAAATAATACTGTTTTATGCACACAAAAATGTGTAACAACCTAATACAGTATATGCGTTTATTTACATAAAATTTATTACTTTTATTTGAAACGTTTTTTATAGAAAATAGATTTTTAGAGCTGATAAGTGAGCTGGGACCTCACGCTTGCCTCAAAAGCATCGTTTTATTGTAGTGCAGTTCTCTTTCCTATCTAGTAAAATCCAAATTCTGAAGAAAATTTGGTGATTACATCAATATGAAGTGCAATAAGACTCAGACTTGTGAGGGTTTCAAATGGGTTTTTGAGTATACATTTGTAAAACGTACAATAAATCAATCATTACTTACGATAGATGCTATTCAAATCCTGAGGTGACCAGAGTCTGAATTTCTTATCTCTACCAGTTGTAGCAAGTATATAATCCAAATTTATATCTTCATTTGTTGATACATTTTTAGAACAAGGCTGGAAGACAATTGAACAAACTTTCCCATCATGAGGTAGCTCTATCGACGAATTTAAAATGAAGCTAAAAATAAAAGATGAATGCATAAATTAGAGACTGATAATAATTAATCTGATATGTTGTAAATTGGATGTTGAGGTTCTGTCATACAAAAGAACTCTTTTTTAATTTTCTACCGACGTTTCGGCAAATTTATTGCCAAATGTTATATGTCACAGGTTAAACTAGATTAATTACTACTGGAATTCTAACTGAAAATTTTTACCCTGAAGAAGGCCATAAATTTGCCGAAACGCCGGTAGAAAATTAAAAAAAGAGTTCTTTTGTATGAACGAACCTCAACATCCAATTTACAACATTGAATACAGAGGTCGTAACGAACACTAAAAACATTAATCTGATATGTTTATTACAATCTGGTTTTCATTTTGGACTATGCCCCCACAGCCTACTTTCCTTCTGTTTTTTTTTTTAATTTACTGTTATTGTTGTTAACTTATTTACAATAAGTAAATATAAGAGCTTGCAAACTGATTTTGCTCTGTGCAAGTCTGTGTTACTATACAGTTTATCAAGACATCCTAATGATGGGCGAATGTCCGAAACCGGTCAATGATCACAAAATGAAGCAGGTTATCACAGAAAAAATATCTCTGACATAATGTAAATATCTCTATCGCTTTCCATCTCTGCGGACCTAACCACAACCACAATAAGTAAACCACTTTTCCCAAAACCAGTTCTCCCAATCACTGCTGAACTTTCATTGGCCACTGAGACGGTCGCGACGCCGATCGCCTCGGAGGGTTATGCGGGATATTTAGATGCGGACAATTTTTGAACAAGGGGATTAGAATGGAAAATGGTGGGGCTATGGAAGTTTTTGTCGGTATGGAGGATAACATTAGAAACATACAATGGAAGTTTGTGATACGAGTAGGACTTTAGAAAGGAAGGACTGGATACGACGATAGAGACTGGAATTCTTGGTTCAATCCCAAACCTCGCATCCGTATTGTTTTATAATTGTATTGTAAATAATTCTTTTATTAGTCAGGGAAAGTTTGTAATGTCAACTGAGGTATGGTATATGGGTTCCAGGTTAAACTTTTATTTAACTACAGTCCAAGATGTCTTATTTTGTCTATAGATGGTATTATTGTCCTATGGAGGTGAATGAAAGGGTGGGTGGTA
>JAAEAF010010920.1:0-20679 GCA_011037195.1 Triatoma infestans | reverse complement strand
GGTTAGATCGGTGAATGAATGTTTTGAGGCACTATGTATTTAGTCAGTTCTATAACGCGTAAGCATATATGGCTGAATGATAACATGTCAATGCCAGAAAGGAAAACTACATATTTCTTGATAATGGCTCCAACATTTTCTTTAAATTTTAAAATGTTACTCAAGTATATCCGGTTCAAAATTCAATTTTGAAAATTTGATACGATCACGATAATTTTTAATAAGAGTACTTGAAAATTTCACAACACAGTAAGTGAAAATAATTAAATCATTTATAAGACCAATAAATATTAATTCCTTTCTATAGAATATTTTTTTTAAATGTACCTAAGAAAAGGCCATTTAAAATGGAAGTATTCGTCCGTTAATGTGTTCACCGAACCAAAACCTGTTTAACTCACTCAACCAAACAGTTCAACTGTGATAACACTGTCTCGTATTTAACAGTGACTGATAACTTTAAATTGATAATTGGTGTATTTTTTCTCGCTTGCCTAGTTATGGAAAAAATATTTATATATAAAAAAAAAATAATTTAACCATGGAAAAATATCTTCCACGCGTAATTAATATTAGTAATAACTAGTTATTTGGTTTTTTAGTCTAGCATTATTTCTCTAAATAGAAATGGAATAAAGGAAAATTATTATCCTTTTAAATAATATATTGCAGAAACAATTTTCTTAACAATAAATCAGCATCAACCAGAATGAATATCAGTTTAAATTTATCCCCCTTGGGCTGTGTGACCATTTTGTTACTGCTGCATATCGTGTGCTTGCGCTAGATATTCCACTTCATGAAATTGTTCTCATGTCATATAAAACAGAATTGTTTTTTTTTGTTTGTTTTATTTTACAATCCTTTCACATTAGGAAGGATGAATATTATTTATAATTTTTTTGTTCTTTTTCTTCCATTATCATGTTTTTTATTGTAAAATATATTTTTTAATGCTCTGGACTTCATCTTCCAGAAGGAGAATTTTATTATTATTATTACGCGCACACCGTATCACAGTGTTCCTGAGCTCTCGCTCATAACAGCCCAATGATTATACTTCATCCCCAATTATCCCGAAACAAGAATGATTCCCAAGCAAGAATATATGAGGGAAGGGCACACAACAAGGTACCTTTAATATGAATTATACTGAATTTATGCCACCGTAGCAAAACAAGCTAACAAACCGCATAGCATTCATACTCATTCACACAATAAATACATTCATACTTCACGCATGCAGACAAAATTCCTATCCTAATTGACCTCTCAGTACTCGATATTCCTGAGGGGCCCGCTAAAAACTTGATAACTACCCCCCAATCTAAGTCATTCATTCCACAGTCATACAATAAATTACTAATATCCCACACTTCCGCTCCGCCTACCCTCGAAAATCTCCCCACAATGTACCACATCTTAGAGCCTCTTTTGCAAACTTTTTAAAGGCATCGTATGCACTGAGATTTTCCAGCAACAAGGTTAGTGTATCATTATCAATGCCTATAGTACTCGATAATTTTACCCGGAGATCCTCATAGGGAATGCATTCAAAAATAATATGTTCGGCGGTCTCTCCAATTCACCGCAACGACAGCAACCATCACTTACCAAACCCATCTCATACCACTTTCCCTTAATTTGCCCATGGCCTGTTACTAGTCTGGAGACCGCGTAAAAAAAATCTGTGGGGACTATTCTTCTACCCATTGTCGCGTCTGGGAAAAGCCTGTAGGTGGTCCTCTCCTTTTGAGAGTAAGACCAGCGAGATTTCCATTGCATTAACAGATCCTGATCCAGTTGTTTCTTTTTTTCATTCAGGAGCCAGATTCTGAAATCATTTCCAATTTCTCCTTCTGGTAAGGGTTCTAACGAATGTCCACCCAAACTCACTGTTTTCCCTCTGCTTAAAAAGTATAATAGGGCCGATCTCACTACTTCCAGGTCGAGTGGAAGACATCCCGACAAAGCCTGCAAAGCCTCAGTTCATGTCGTACGGCTAAAATTACCCATCAACAGCAGCATGGCTCTTTGTATTGCCAGAAGGAGATTACTACTGTGAACGTTCCAATGACCTTTTCTTAATACCAGTTAGTTGAACGGATAATGTTTTTAAAACATACTATATAAATAATACCCATACTAAATCTTAGGGGTAAAATAAAAAAAATTTCCAGGCAAATACTCAATTGATTTTGTCATATTAAACGAGTTGAGAAAAAAAAAAGTCAAGGTGTATTTCTTTGGCCGTAAGGTGCAATTGGCAGGAAAGAGTATGTCTATGCATCTCTAATGGTGGAGGCCAGTTCGAGCAAGATTTGTAATTAATGAGGAGTAAAATTTATAATAATATAGTACTTTTCTTCTTATTCAGTCAAAAAACCTTTATTATTATCATTTTGAAATTTCTTATAACAATCATGTTGTCATTCATAACTTGTAAAATATCGCGCTCACAGAAAAAACCGTTCAAGTAAATTTTTCTTATTAAAAAAAAAGAGGAATCTATTTCTTAAATAAAAACTGCACCTCCCCATTTGAAAAAATGATGTTTGTGCCTGTATCTCGCTTCTGGAAGCACCAAAACAAATTTGCAAATTAAATTAGGATTTCTAACCAAAAAAACTACGGGGACACGTATTTTTTAGTTTTTTTTTTGTTTTTTTTTTGTTTTTTTTTAGCTATCTTAGTTTGCGATAAAAAGTCGTTATATATATATACCTTGGGACACTATGTATATTGAAAAGTTAATTCAGGAAAATTCACTTAACCGAACGATTTATTTCAACACTGTATGCCCCATTATGATTCCAAAATTAAAATGAAATATCAGTTTTGGAATTCCCAGTGGCACTTCTTTTTCTTCTTTTTTCGGTTGACTTTGCGTTTGCGAGGATATATGATAATCACTCTGATTATCAGAACATAAGATGAGGATTGGCGTCCAGAAGCCGCTAAATACCACAAATCAGCATTCTAATTGGGAAAAAAACTGATGTATTGCAGCAGTCGAAGTGTTATGTATTTATTTCAGAAGTGGTTTGATTCCAGTTTCATCAGATATTCCACGTACATTTTTATTTTTATCATTACCATCAATATAGGAAGTCATTTATTTCGAAATGATTTGATAATAATTTGACGTTATACTTTGACTGTCAAAACTGGAAAATCATTTCAATTCCATTCATATTTTATTATATAGTTCATAATTTTTCATATTTTATAATATATTTAGATAGATAGATAGATAGATTATGCCTTTATTATTACAATAATTAACTTCTATACAAATATACATAAAAAGAAAATATTTACGAAGACTTACGCTTGGTTGCAGACCATCAGCGGAATTTGTGCTTTTACAATATAAATAATAGCTCCGCCATAAAATATTATGGAACATAATAACAGTAGATACATACGTACAAACAAATATAATAAAAAACTAAATGAATAAACTAAATAAATAAATGTTATATTCACCTAATTATTTTATGCAATTTTTATTTAAAGAAACTCTATAGGCACTATAATTAAAACAAATATTAGAAAAGATTAGTAAATAAATTCCTATATTAGACTGTATCTATATTTCCAAGCATCCCTACAAAATCTAATTAGAGGTAACCATCCTCTAAAACCATTTAGATATAGTATTAACTCTTCCAAAGAGAGACTGACTCTAATCTTATTAAAATACCTCAATCTAAATTCTTTGAGGTAGGGACATACAGAAAAAAAAGTGGTATAAGTTTTCATTCTTAAACATATTACACAGAGAACACATTTATTTACCTCGACGGCTCTCTAAGAACACGTACAGTTCAAGTACATTAACTCTTATAATATACTCGTATATGTATATATATAATTTTTCTTTGCCCGTAAGGAGTATCTGTAGCATGCAGTTACTTGCCCCACGGGTTGCCACAGCTCAGTACTCAGGACAAACACAGTACACATAGTTGGGTTTCTATTCCTAGTTAATTGGCGGAAGCCAAGATAGAAGGAAGGGATTAGCTCAGTAGTTAGCGTTGGGGACTAACAACGCGGAGGTCCCTGGTTCGAATCCAGCATATGCTGCCTTTAGATTTTTTGTTCCTAGGAGCCTCTACAGCTCTTGGTCTAATGATGGGCAATGTTGTCTGTAGCTAGAGAACACTGCTTGGAGGCGGGCAGTGCACTGAGAAGGCTCCGAGGGCACAATAGATCTTTTCAGGTCGCATTGTAATAATCCACTATAATAATAATAATCTAATCTCTATATAATTACACTTTTTTTTTTCTTGTTTTGTTTTTGTGAATGTGTTTAGCTAATTTAAATATAATATTAATTATTTTAGAAAGTGTAATTGACAATGAAAAGTGTTAATTATATAATACAATTATATATAGGGCTATATTATTATTATGTTTTATTGTAATATCAAAAAGTAGAAAGTTTAATAAATGTGTGCAGTTTTCACTATTGTAACAATACGTTGAAAAGGTTTTTTGTTTTTTTTTTATACTCTAAACACTTTTCATTACCGCCATCATTTTTTTTTATATTATTTCTCATTATTGTTATATTTTTATTGTAAATCATATTAATATCAGTTACTTTTGAAACGGAATATATAATCTTGTTCAATATTAAATTCTGATTAATTAAATGAAATTAGCTCTAACCTGCCAGAGGAAAAGCTAAAAAATTTCCTTGATATTTACTTTATCTTAGATCTGCAAAATGAAATATAACAACAGATGAGATTTTGGAAACTTTATTCTCATTGGAAGTACATTTTTTTTTTTAAAAAAAAAAAAAGATCGAATACGACAATTTTAGGAATTAGGTAATCTTTTTTGGGGGAAATGGCGGGGGGGGCATAATCACTAACGCGGTCTCAACCCGGAAACTCAAGAATTTTTCAGCAGTATATCTTTCAATATTCACCTGAAAGCCTTAATTTAAAAGTTGGTGGTGTTCTTACTTTGATCAAATACATGCACATACGTACATGAGACGGTATTTCTCCTTATTATAATTTTGGGTCATTCTCTCTCTCTCTCTCTCTCTCTCTCTCTCTCTCTCTCTCTCTCTCTCTCTCATTCAATCAACAAACTCGTATCAATTAACTTTAATAGATGATCAATTTTAAGTGATCATTAAATAGGGCAAAAAAAAAAAACAAAATTATATGGAATTGTTAAATTTGTACAAAACTTATCCTCTGTGAAGCATATGAGGTTAGCATTAGCAGTTTTGTGTGGAGGATATTGTCACAAGGGTAATGGAGGCGGGTAACCGCATTATCGCTGCTATTCGGACGGCTCCTAGACAGAAGGAAACTGGTCTGTAAGGAGCGGGAGCATGGTTGCCGGAATTAGACTGGGGGAAATTTGTGACCTTGGGTGTGTGGCCACTGTCTTTCATCTGAGGTCATTGGTATTATTGAATGCTGTTGCCTTGCGTGGGGGGGGAGTGGCAGGGAGAGATTAAAGAGGTGCGGATATTGCTTCTGAGGCCGCACTGAGTGCTTTGAGCAAGCCGTATTGAAGTTCAGAATTGGTGGGAGAATGTAGGAGAAGGCTTAATACCTTAGCTCGGAGGGGCAAAGTGCAGCTTTACTGGGTACCCGGACATGGGGAAATAGAGGGCAATGAGAGGGCGGATCGGCTGGCTAAGAGGGATCCTCCTTACCTTTTTGTAGTCCCGAGCCAGCCCTTGCCGTCACTAAAAGGTTCTGTGTTAGTCAGATTAGACTTTGGGAGACGAGAGTTTTGGAGAAATGCTGGGAGTACACGCAGGGGTGCCTCCAGGCTAAAAGATTTATCCAAGGGATTAAGCAGGGGGAATCAGATTACCTCCTTTCTCTTAGTAGGCTAGGACTGAGGACCTGTGGGTGTAGTGACTGGACACACATGGGAGAGTGTCATTTGCATAATATAGGGAGGGCGTCTAGTCCCATATGTCAGAACTGTGATGATGGAATTAGGCAAACAGTGTACCACTATTTATACCAGTGTCCCCGTTTCGCTGGTACTAGGTTTCGCGTATCTGGGAGGGCATCACTCTCGCAGCACTGCCGGGGAGGGTTGGAGGTGAAAGATATCTTAGGGTACTGTAGACAAACCGGTAGACTAACGGATGAGATTAATTAGGGGGATAAATTGGAGGGTAAAAGCCTCACAGGCTAAGGTCCTGCGCCATAGGCACCCAGCTATAATATTAATATCCTCTGAAGCCCACACATATGGCGATTTATTTCAAAATTTAGAATATTATCGTACGAATACCATCACCTGTATTGCATAATTATATTTTTAGAGAAACCATTGATGGTTTTCGTAAATAAAAGTTGGGTCCTATATGAATGTTCTATATATTCCAGCAGTTATTCTTAAATATATATATATAATATATAAATGATATTGTTAACATTCATTTAATACCTGTGCTTGCTAAACATCTGGCCCCAATATTGCACACTGCCACCTGACACCGCCACATTTATATTGAATTACTTACTATATAGTGTCTTTTTGATCCATTACTTGACTATAAAGCTTTCAAGATTATTGCAACATATAGTTTTGGTGTGTGACGAAATGATGTCGTCATATGGGTTCATATTTATTACAGAAAATCGTATTAAATATTTTGATAATGTACACATTTAGATTTAATACTTTTGTAATTACAACGTATTGCTACATATCAAATTCGATAAATTAAATGCCAAGTTGAATGATGAATAGCTAATAATTATAGTTTTTTTTTTTTGTAGTATAATAAGTTTTAATAAACTGTAAAAAAATAAATCATATACAAAACTATTTAGACAATTTTTCTAATAAAAAAAAAAAAAATCTTACATAATTAAGGAAGATTCTAGTATTTATGCAGACGAAACATTGTTTATTATCTCTAAAAATTTCGAAATTTTCATTAATTTAATTTAAAGAAAACAAATCCTTAATAAACTTTGAAATAAAAAAAATAAAATCTGACATAAAACATTCACATAACTTTCTCTTACTGGTAATTAAATAATTAAACAGCTGTAAGAGAAAATCGTGTGTGTCTAACACCAGATTTGTTTTTTTTAATGTACATATATTTTAAGAAGTATATGATAATGCGTGTTTTTTTTTTTAAGCTTTATTTATGCTACAATCAGCGGGGGCCGCGCTATAAGTAACAACTCTTACAAAGAACATACAGACATAATGAGTGGAGAAGCTACCCAATGGTAACACTCCAAAATTACACAAAAATACTATTCATTCTTTCACCTCAGAGGAGATCATGAGGCCATTGTCTTTTAAGACGTCTAGGAGAGTCTAGACAGGTGTTGAAAACAAAAGGATTTGTGTGTGACTGTAGGTTAATATGGTATTTATTGTAACAGGTTTGGGCGACTTGAGCAATGAACGGTATATTAAGGTTAGTGTGTATGGTTCGATTGGTGACGTAAAAAAGGAGCGATTACAATGTTACGGATAATTCTGGATTGTAAGGATTGGAGTCTCTGGAGATTTGAGCGTTTGATTGAACCCCATAGTTTTATCCCATACGCTCAGATAGGCTTTAAAATAGATGTATATAAATTAGTCTTTTATTGTCTAGGGAGACTTTAGATCTGTTGTACAGTCGTGTTTTAAGTAGTCGAAAGCGTCTGTTTAGTTCTATTCTTTTAAGTCGTGTATGAGGATCCAGGTAAGTCTTCGGTCTGAGTAAAGCCCAAGATAGCGAGTAACGTTGACCACTGGTAAGAGAATTAGATTGTAGTAGACTGGAGGAAGAGTAATGCGTCGAAGAGTGAAGGCAATGTTTTGGGACTTATTTTCATTAAGTTTAATGACCCCTTTTTTTGAACCATTTTTCTAGGGAGGAGAAGTGGGTTTGCAGATTTCTATGGCCTGTATTGTGTTTCGAGATCATTATGATAGGTAGACAGGGTAGCAGATCATCTGCATAAGTGAGGAGGATAGTATTAGGTTGTATTGGGATGTCTGTAGCGTATACTGCTTAAAGGATAAGACCTAAAATGCTGCCTTGCGGCACTCCAGCTTCGGTATGCTTGAAAGGAGAGAAGGATGATCAGATTTGTACTTGAAAATACCTATCGGATAAGTAGGATTTTAGGATGAGGTAATAGGTGGCTGGAAGGATCCCTTAAGTTGCCAGAGCAGCTCAGGGTGCCATTCTCGATCGTAGGCCTGCTTCACATCGAGGATAGCCCCCGAGCATCACTCCTTCTTCTCAAGGGAGGAGGAGGAGGGAGGATGTGTCGTTTTCTAGAATATATAAATGCAAATATTTTAATTTTCACTTGATAATCAAATCAGTGAATCTTCTACTGATAATGTATTTATTACATTGCTTATATCAAATTCAGATGTTATATATTTTGTTGTGGTGTTTGGTTCCGCAGAGCTGAAAAGCATCAGAGACATTTTCCGTGATAGCCTGCTTCTTTTTGTGGTCATCGACCGGTTTCCGGCGTTCGCCTGAATATACTCATTCAGTGTGTCAACTGAATTTCCTCTGTGCAAGTCTGTGTTATTACACTGTCTGACAAACGCATCCTAAAGATGGGCGAACGCGGTCGATGACCACAAAAAGAAGCAGGCTATCACGGAAAATGTCTCTGATGTTATATATTTTACTTTTAACATCACTACTTTTTTGCATTTCTATTAAATTATCCATATAATGTAGATAATAAAAGAGTGAAACTTTGATAATCCTATAGGCAATTTTAAATTGAAATCATGTTATTTTTCTGTTCTGTATAAAGTATAAAATTTCACTTTTTCACTGGTTAATTTGTGTTATATTCGATACAGCCTACATTATTGGATTATTTTAGTAACAATTTTATACAGTTTTCTTTCTTCTTTTTTTTCTCTCTCTCTCTCTCTCTCTCTCTTGTGAAAATCATGGTTGTTATAGAATAATGCGCAACATTTCAAGCTCGTATTTTTTTTTTTTATTGCATAGAACTGCCCAAAAAAGTTTACTATATACTATTTTTATTGTTTACATTTACAATGAAATTCCCTTACTCCTTATTCCACGGCATTGGAGATGTTGCTGGGGCTAACCCCTCTTCAGGATGTGGTAGTGGGAGAGGCGATGAAAGGGTACCTCAGAATGAGGTGCAAGGGAGAATGGGTGAGAACCTTTCGGGGGGACCACACTAGGATCGAGGATGAGATTTGGCGAGTGAACCGATTTCTGCTATCTAAACTCGATGAGACAAGCAAGAAATGGGGCTTTGAGAGGGATTATGAGATCAGTATTGGCAGTATAGGGGTCTCACGAGGCCAACGGAGTCGGGTAACGGCATTATTCGTTGCTATTCAGATGGCTCTAGGTAGGAGGGGACTGGCCTGTCAGGAGCGGGAGCATGGTTGCACGAGTTGGATAGAGGGAGTTCGGTGGCCTTGGGTGGTTTGGCCACTGTCTTCGGTCCGAGGTGGTGGGCATTATTGAATGCTGCCGCCTTGTGGGGGAGTGGCAGGGAAAGTTCAAGGAAGTGCGGATTTTCTCTGATAGTCAGGCCGCACTAAGGGCTTTGAGCAAGCCTTGGTGGAGTTCGAAATTAATGGGAGAATGTAGGAGAAGGCTTAATGCTTTAGCTCGGAGGGGTAAGGTGCGTCTCTAGATACCCGGACATGCGGAAATAGAGGGCGGATCAGTTGGCTAGGGAGGGATCATCATTACCATTTTGTGGTCCTGAACCAGCCCTTGCCGTCACAAAGACGTGTCGTGATAAATACATTAGACTTTGGGAGATGAGAGTCTTGGAGAAACGCTGGGGGACACGCAGGGGTGCCTCCAAGCTAAAAAGATTTATAAAGCAAGTAAGCAGGCAATTTCGGAGTATCTCCTGTCCCTCAGTGGACAAGCCTGAGGACCTTGGTGGGGACCTTGTTTAACATAGGGAGGACGTCTAGTCCCATTTGTCAGAACTGCTCGACGGAGTTAGGGAAACGGTGTACCACTACTTATGTCAGTGTCCCCGTTTCGCTGGAACTAGGTTTCGCGTATTCTCTCTCGGGAGTTGGAGTTTCGGGATATCCTTGGATATTGTAGATTGACCGGTAAGCTACCGGGGGGGAGATTAATTAAAGGAAAACATGGGGGGTATCGGGGGGGATAAAAGCCACATAGGCTTAGGTCCCCCCGCCATTAGGCCTCCCGATATATAATTAATACTCGTTTTGGGTTAAGGATTTATGATGCTGTTAGTTGCTTCTGATGAAGATGATGATAGCCTTCATATATCCTTAAGCAATGGTGAAACGATGATATAGTGTTGTTATATCACCACTGCGTAATGATAATGATTTGTTACAACAACTAGGTACCATTATAGTATGTATCTTCACCATAAACTAGTAGTAACTTCACCATAAATTAATTGTTACTAAAACGTATATTATAATATAAAATTACAATACTTCGTTGCACGTAGACTGAAGTAAAGAATCTATAAAATAAATAAAAAATACGACGCTACTATTCTTCAATTATAATATCTATCAAAAAAATATTGTAAAAGAATGTAAAAATAGATTAAAGTAAAATGAACAATACATTTTAAAGAGGATCCCATAATAAAAACTTTTACATTATTTAAATTTAAAAGCCATATTGTTCCGATTATAATTGTATAAGCTAATAAAAGAAAGATTAACATTCAACTCTTTTTTATAGTAATAATAATAACAAAAAGAACGATATAATACTCGTGACTGACTAGTTTTGATGGTGTCCTCATGTTTTCCAGGATAACAAAAGGATGGAGGGAATAGTTCGTATTGAGTTTATATTCTTAGCGCTGAGTTGTTGTTGTTGTTGTTGTGTTAGTAATTTGTGTAACGGAAGTCAAGTTGAGCAGTGTTTATAGTACCTTCATGTTAATATGAATCATGTGTTTTCTAGCCTTTAGTTTTTTTAACTTTTTTTTTTTTTTTTTAATGCGAAATAATATGTATTTATTAATCCAATTTTTTTTTTTTTTTTTTATTTCAAGGGGCGTCATTATGGTCATTGGCGCCGGACCTTTTCACTGCAATGCGCGGCCGGACAGTGCTCTCTAGCTACAGACAACACTGTCCATCACCGAACAGTGAGCTGTAGGGGCTCCTAGGAAGAAAAAAATTCTAAGGGTTCCCTGACTCGAACCCAGGTCCCGCCGCGTGGGTCCAACGCGCTAACGCCACTGAGCTATCCCTTCCCATTGTTAATTATTCCATGTTTTTCCTAACAATTTTATTTTTTCTGAGAATACTTTATAATATACAACTATGATTTCTCTTTAGTTTATTAATTTACCAATTAAAAAAATAAATATTGTGTATTCTATATAATGGGTTTTTGTAAAGGAGAGAAAGTTTTGGTTTAGATGATAAGTTGAAGTGAAGTTGATCACTGTATATTTTAAACACTGACTGCCCTGGCCCTTACACTAAAATATATATAAGGGTAGTGAGAGGTAAAGAGAAGGTTGATGATGCGTAGTGACTGCTGTATGAATCTGCTATATGACTCGTATATCTTCCGTCGCTTATTTAAGCAGTTCTCTCCCACTCCAGTCCGGGAGAGTGGTCCTGTCATTTTTGTCTCTCTCTCTCTCTCTCTCTCTCTCTCTCTCTCTCTGCTATGGATTCCTCTCTTTGGATGCTATTACATTCTATATAAATCCTAGATTAATAAAATCATTATTGAGTACAAAGTCTTCACACGTTGGTCTAGTGGCTAGCGAGAATTCACGGGTTGCCGTGAGGGCAAAGTCGGTGTTGACCCATCATCGTGACAAAAAGTAGGAAGCTGCAGTTGGTAGCGCACCTAGATAGCGAAGGCCAGAACTAAATGGCGAAGAAACTGCGGCGTGCTCTTACCATACCCCCCCCCCCAATACAAATCGCGCCGTCTGTTGCTCCATAGCGGAATACCCGTTTCATCTGCATGGCAAGGCAAAGTCCTGGCCCTTCTCAGGAGGGTGTTGCAAAACCGTAAGCTTTGGACAGGCTTGCCTACCCAAGGTCGGGCCCAATACCATTCTAGGCCTTTAAGTAGGAGACTTGTTCTCTCTACATAATGGTACCATGGGATCGTGAGTCAGCCCGGCAGAGCTTGCTCTGCACTCACGAGCTGAGGAATGGCCTCGTGGGGGACGTTGTTAGCAGGGAAGATATATATTTTTCCAACCATATCTTTTAAGTGGGCGGGAGTTGGTTTGTTTGCCTTAGGGAATAGTTCCGCCTTCTCCTAATCTCTCACAAGAAATGTTGCTCCATAGGTTTATGTATTTATTATTTATTAAGTTCAGCAATAAAGAGTCTTGAATATTGACGGGTTAGTTGCTATTAATGTTATTTAGTTATTGCAGCCTCAAATAGTACATTGATGGGGCACTGTGTTTAGCCCGAGAAGCCTGCCAACTCACTCACTCTCAGATCCCCTAACCATTTTCTTAGCACAATATTTGAAATAAAAGTGAATGACTAAAAAATATGTGACGTGTAACAAAATGTGTTGTGGTTAAGTGTGCAGAGTTGTAAAGCATCAGAGGTTACTTTCCGTGAGAGTCTGCTTCCATTCATTTCGTGGTCATCGCCCAGTTTCGGGTATTCACCTAAACTAATTCAGGTGACTTTTAAAGAAGAGGGTGATGATAACACAGACTTGCATAGAGCAAAATCCATTTTATACGATTTTGATCAGCGAACGCCCGAAACTGGATTAAGAACCACAAAATGAGGCAGGCCATCATCGACAATATCTCAGATAAAATGTGTGTGTTTTTAATGAAATCGTTGCAAGATATTTCGAGTAAATCCGCAAAAATTGAAAGAAAAAAACATTTTCTTACCAAAAAATTTACATTATTTCAAAAAATCTTTTCCATTAATTTGTGAAAATTCAAATTCGACAATCTGACATGTTGGCAGTGCTTAAGATCAAGAAGAAATAACAAGATTTATATGGAGGATTACTATTATAATAAAGTGTATAACATTTTTCAATCAAATTAAACCGTTCAAACATTTTATATTTTTGGTTATAATAATCTTCCTCATTTTATGGTCATCGACCAGTTTTGAATGTTCGCCCATTTTCAGAATATCTTAATAAACAACTTGATATCACAGACTGCTTATCATCCTGTAGTCCGCGGCTAACGCTCAAAACCGGTCAGTAATCACATAGTGTGAAGCATCAGGACTAACAAGTTTCTGATGTTTTCCGGCACAACATACACCCCCTCCCTCCATCATAAAATATTATCTAGATGATTTATAAATTAAAGGTTATTGGTGAAATGGCCGTTTAATCTAATAGGAAATGTTAAAGATAATTTACTATTTCACATATTTTTGGTTTGTCACAGTGAAGTTTTATTAATGCTGGCGAAGAAGACAGTTACTTTCGCTTGAAAATAAAAAACCGGCTCCAAATTGTTTTTTTTTTTTTCTATTAATTGTTTTGCTTCATCATGCATCCACAAATATGAGAGAGAAATCGTATTATGTTCTTTATTTATTTTTCATTATAATAATAATAATATCAATTTTCATTTTATTATTTATTAGAAAGTTCTTATATATATATATTAATTAGAATTTATTTATAATATTTTAATTTATATTTAACACACAGATAACTTAAAGTAAACATTTCAAATTTGTTTTTGAATTTATCTTGTCATTTATTATTTTTGCAATTTAACTGAGCCAATAGAAAAACACATTTTTGTATACATTGGTTGCTGCTTTTTAAAATAGAACTTATTAGTGAGTGTTGTCTTGAACATCTTGTCTGTTGTAATCATGTTCACATTCAAAATAAGTTATGGCAGCCATTAGTTGCAAACAAAAAACAAAAAAAGTTTTTTTCTTATTTCCCATATCTAATATCAATGAATTCAAACAAAACCATGTCTAATTTTAAGTTGGTACGTGGGGGCCCATATAGACCAGTAATATTTAGTAACAGATGGATAACTAATTTCACAAAAGCAAAAAAATGTTATCTTAATTGGTGGTAATGATGGTTTATAGAATAATAATGAAACATGAAATATTATTACCTCATCCTCGGCTATTTGGACATCATTGTTTTCTTTAGTTTTTACGTGTTTTTTTTTTTTAAACGGAATTTAATGTATTGTTTGTATTGGTTTAATACAATTTATTAAACATTCGCGTGAATATTAGTGTTTTTATTATTGATGAATATCCTTTGGTAAATTACCTTCCCAATAGTTGTAATCAGTTGATAATAGAATCTTTAGTAGTAGTAATGCCTATTTTTTCAGGCGGGCTTAACTAACGTCCAACTACCAAATAAGGTATTGTGGACGGGGGCGGAAGCACCTACTTTATTGTTAACATTTTTCATACCAATATAAAATTTAGCAGTTATACGCTGGACTCGAACTGTGGTCTTCCCACTTACAAGTCCATGCTCATAACCACTACACCAACACCCGTCCCTTACAATAGAATATTAATTACAATGAAATATGATTTCATGTTTTGAACAAAGATATCTATTTACACCATTTTATTCTATAGTTAACATTTTCAGGATTTTTTTTTTTTACTTTCTCTTACTCCTATTTAGAGGAAGTATTGTGTAATCATGTCAAATTTTCGATATCGAGTTTACACCGGAAATATCCGCTTTGAGGTCCCCTGTGTCCAAAAAAAGTGGTTTTTAGAAAATGGTCTGTGAAAATGTGGAAAAGCATGGCTCGAAAACGAAGAATCGTACAAAGTTGAAACTTGATAATCCGTTTAGGTATCACCATAGGATCTGACAGTAAGTTATGTGTAAAAATTCCTCAACCGGAAGTACCACTTTAGTAAATGATTTTTTTTCACTTTTATCGCAATTTTTTCGAAAATGGCTCTAACGATTTTCTTCGAATTTTGGATTTCAACTATACATACAAAGATCTACAACTTTTATTTAAAACATTTCACTGGGAAAATTCATTTAAGAGCCCTTTTGGGGAGGGGTTAGATTTAACTCTAAAATGGTATTTCAGCTTATTATACAATTTTGTCAACTAAATAATGTTAATTAGAATTAAATGTGTTGTTGAATTTCCGAGTTTGAAAAAAAAATGACCGGAAGTGCGTTTACTTTACCAAATGATTTTTTTTTTTTCACCTTTTCGCGATTTTCCCAAACATGGCTCCGACGATTTACTTAAAACTTCCCATATAAATTACACATACAAAGATGTACAATTTTTATTTAAAATATTTCTCTGGGAAAATTCATTTAAGGGCACTTTTAGGGTAGGGATTGGGGTTATGTTTTTTTCTCTAAAGTACTATCATAGTTGATTATACAATTCTATCATCCAAACAAAATTAATTAGAAATAAATAGATGGCCAAAATTGTGAGTTTCAAGAAAATTAGGAAAACGGGTAATGCGCTTTTTATTATTGAACAGGTTTTCGACAAAATTTCAGTTAAATTTGATACACTAACTATAAAATTTTTTTTAATTACAATTTTGAGAACTGGAGTAAGAGAAAGTTGTGTGAGTGTGTGTTTTTCACACTATATTATTTGATGATAAGGGTAAAGGGAAGTCGGAGGGAGGAGCTAGCACTAAGCAGTGAATTTAAAACAAATAAACAAAAAATAATAATAATCTACGAGAATATTACCAGAAACCTGAAGAATTTCTTAATCTGCCACAACGCTAAATAAATCCTTGACATTTCTTGGTAAAAATGTTTCCATTAATCCGTCCATCCCCACGTGTGGCTATTATAACACTGATAAAGAATATGTTAATTTATAGCTTAGAAATATTGGCGAAAAATAAAATTAGGCTTGTTATATATATATATATATCTCGGAGGATATTTTTAATATCACTAATTGGTTTCATTATTTTCTTGGCTCATAGCAACGATAATGGAATGAGGTAAGAAAAAGCTGTTTTTACAGCAGAATATGCAAATAAAAAAGATTGTTTAAACCAATTTATGCAAGAGTATTCTTTGCGAGAGACTTTAATTTTTATTAAATATCTGTTATTTAATTTTTACTTTCTCTTACTCCTAGTAAGAGGAAGTATTGTAATCGTGTCAAATTTTCGATATCGAGTTTTCACCGGAAATTCGTTTTGAGTCCCTGAGTCCAAAAAAAGTGGTTTTTAGAAAATGGTCTGTGAAAAAGCATGGCTCGAAAACGAAGAATCGTAAAAAGTTGAAACTTGATAATCCGTTTAGGTATCACCATAGGATCTGACAGTAAGTTAAGTGTCAAAATTCCTCAACCGGAAGTACCACTTTACTAAATGATTTTTTTCACTTTTATCGCAATTTTTTCGAAAATGGCTCTGACGATTTTCTTCGAATTTTGGATTTCAACTATACATACAAAGATCTACAACTTTTATTTAAAACATTTCACTGGGAAAATTCATTTAAGAGCCCTTTTGGGGAGGGGTTAGATTTAACTCTAAAATGGTATTTCAGCTTATTATACAATTTTGTCAACTAAATAATGTTAATTAGAATTAAATGTGTTGTTGAATTTCCGAGTTTGAAAAAAAAATGACCGGAAGTGCGTTTACTTTACCAAATGATTTTTTTTTTTTTTCACCTTTTCGCGATTTTCCCAAACATGGCTCCGACGATTTACTTAAAACTTCCCATATAAATTACACATACAAAGATGTACAATTTTTATTTAAAATATTTCTCTGGGAAAATTCATTTAAGGGCACTTTTAGGGTAGGGATTGGGGTTATGTTTTTTTCTCTAAAGTACTATCATAGTTGATTATACAATTCTATCATCCAAACAAAATTAATTAGAAATAAATAGATGGCCAAAATTGTGAGTTTCAAGAAAATTAGGAAAACGGGTAATGCGCTTTTTATTATTGAACAGGTTTTCGACAAAATTTCAGTTAAATTTGATACACTAACTATAAAATTTTTTTTAATTACAATTTTGAGAACTGGAGTAAGAGAAAGTTGTGTGAGTGTGTGTTTTTCACACTATATTATTTGATGATAAGGGTAAAGGGAAGTCGGAGGGAGGAGCTAGCACTAAGCAGTGAATTTAAAACAAATAAACAAAAAATAATAATAATCTACGAGAATATTACCAGAAACCTGAAGAATTTCTTAATCTGCCACAACGCTAAATAAATCCTTGACATTTCTTGGTAAAAATGTTTCCATTAATCCGTCCATCCCCACGTGTGGCTATTATAACACTGATAAAGAATATGTTAATTTATAGCTTAGAAATATTGGCGAAAAATAAAATTAGGCTTGTTATATATATATATATATCTCGGAGGATATTTTTAATATCACTAATTGGTTTCATTATTTTCTTGGCTCATAGCAACGATAATGGAATGAGGTAAGAAAAAGCTGTTTTTACAGCAGAATATGCAAATAAAAAAGATTGTTTAAACCAATTTATGCAAGAGTATTCTTTGCGAGAGACTTTAATTTTTATTAAATATCTGTTATTTAATTTTTACTTTCTCTTACTCCTAGTAAGAGGAAGTATTGTAATCGTGTCAAATTTTCGATATCGAGTTTTGCACCGGAAATATCCGTTTTGAGGTCCCCTGAGTCCAAAAAAGTGGTTTTTAGCGAATGGTCTGTGTGTGTGTCTGTGCGTGTGTGTGTTGTGTGTGTGTATGTATGTGAACAGCATAGCTCAAAAACGAAAAATCGTAGAAAGTTCAAACTTGATATTACGTTTAGGTATCACCATGGGATCTGACGGTGCGTTATGTGTCAATATTCCTCAACCGGAAGTACCACTTTACTAGTTGTTTTTTTTACGTTTTTGCAATTTTCTCAAAAATGGCTCCGAAGATTTTCTTTAAACTTGGTATATCAACTACACATACAAAGAGCTACAATTTTATTTGAAATATTTCTCCGGGAAAATTCATTTAAGGGCACTTCTGGGGAGGGGTGGGGTTAGGTTTTCATCTTAACTGCTGTTTCAGTATATTAGACAATTCTGTCATCTAAATAATGTTAATTAGAATTAAATATGTTGTTGAAATTCCGAGTTTGAAAAAAAATAGATAACCGGAAGTGCGTTTTTACTGAAATATAATTTTCAGTTTTCTGGTATTTTCTCGAAAATGGCTCCAACGATTTTCTTTAAACCAGCGTTGTTAACTATACATATAAAGAGCTACAACTTTTATTTGAAACTTTTCCCCTGATAAATTCATTTAAGGGGACTTTTGGGGGAGGGGGGTTATGTTTTTCTTTAAAATGCTATCACAGTTGATTATACAATTCTGTCATCCAAATTGAAATAACTAGAAATTAATATATGACCCAAATTCCGAGTTTCAAGGAAATTAGTAAACCGGACAGTTTTACTGGACAGTGTTTTCACTTTTCGACGAATTTCATTAAATTTGGTACACTAACTATAAAATTTGTCAATTATAATTTTGAATACTGGAGTAAGAGAAAGTTGTGTGAGTGTTTCACACCAGATTTTTCAAATAATCAGTGTATTTAAGAAGCTATATTAAAGTTGAAATACAATACTAAATTCCTGACATCCTGTTTCACAACTAATGTTAACTAATCTTGTTAATTATTGCTTCCTGTTTATACTTTTTAAGGATCTGTAATAATATTTTGATAATTATGAAAATACACATTTATATAATATATATATATATATAAAAAATATTTTGCACGCTAACTGTATGCGTCCACCTTACCAGATAATCTCCAGTTGTTAATAAGGTATGCTTTTTTATTGTTATTTTCCTTTCCTATATCGAGTTTGCTACTTTCCTGCCAAGGCCGTCTGGCTTGCAATTGAGGCACGCGTCAATAATAACACCACTTATATTTTAACGAACGTACGTACATTTACTGTTTTTTTTTCTATTGCTGTTTTAAATTTAGATTTTTTACTGTTGTGTTAGGTAATTATTTTATTTCTATCTTTTCAACTCCATAGAATTTTCTACATTTCTACATTTTTATGCACTGTTCAGTATTTTACTCTTTGGATATTTTTTTAAAAGAATTTCAACATATTATGTAAATGCTGTTTTAGCCACATTATTGATAATAAATAAATAAATAAATAAATAAATAAATAAATGATTAAATTTTATATTGTGAATCGATTGCCAGATAAATTAATTTATCAAGTTTGTTGTCTTGCTTCGAGTTATTCTTTCTTTAAAGGGTTTCCCGGGTTCCATAAAAACATATACTATGTGTTGTAAACAAAAATTACTTACTGTAAAAGTGATAATAAATTTTTTGTCTAACTCTATATTTGAGCAGAAATTTCATTATCCACTAACAACATATCACTGGTATACTCAAGAGTATCCGCATGTACACTTCTTGCCTTCATAATTTCAGTGGAATGGTTTTTTACTTTTAGTGACGGGAAAATAAATAAAGAAAAAAAAAAAGGATGGTCTGATCCTAATTAGAGGAAAACACGTCAAGTATAAATTGTTTACTTCCTGTTTGACTACCTTTTTCAACAGAAACCTTAGTGCCGCCGTATTTTTTCACTTTTAACATTCAAAAACATTCAAATTTTAATTACAGCCAAGATTAATTAAATTAGTCAGGTATATACTATTTAAGGAATTTTTTTTGTTTAGTTTCCTCTTTCCTGCTGTAAAAAATTTAACTTCTTGCGACGATTCTGTCACACTTCAGAAATTGTGTATTCTCCGCAATATCCATATTTATCAACATCAGAGATATTTTCCGTGATAGCTTGCTTCTTTTTTGTGGTCATCTACTGGTTTCGGGCGTTGTGTCAGTGTGATAACACAGATTTGCTCTATTCGTCTACCAATCCTAATGTTATAGGTACGTAAATATAGGAAATTAAATTCTCTACACTTTTGGTGTAATAATTTTTAACGTAGCATTTGATATTAATCAATATTAATATTAATGAATGTTAATATGAGCGAAGGAATGCGTTTAGCAGCCTTTTCCTTGATGGCTTTTTTTTAGGTACATCTTTCGTAAGATAGAGTTGCTCTGTGCAAATCTATGTTATCACACTGTTTTGATAAAAAGCATCCTGATAATGGGCGAACGCGCCCGAAACCTGTCGATGATCACAAAAAGAAATAGGCTATCATGGAAAATATCTCAGATGCTTTTCAACTCAACCACAACATCCATATTTTCAATTCTTCTTAGTGTGGAAAAAAATGTTTCAGTTATTAGTTTGCTTTATTTTTCTTTTTTTTATGATCACAAAAATTCGACATTAAACTTTCGATCAAAATTCTCCATCTAAATTTTGCCATCCATTTATTTATTTATTTTTTTTTAAATGCTTCAGAGATTTGTTTCGAACTTGAATTGTTACTAAATGCATACATGTAGCTCTATTGTCTTTTATTTAAATCATTTTCCCGAAACATGTGTGAGTGACATGCTTTTCTTTTAATAAATATTGTTAAGGTTCCACTGCTTGCATGATATTAATGGCTACATTAGGAGGAAAATTTATCTATTTGAAAATATATCGTTATCGCATGACCCCCTCTCACTTCCTGTCGTATGTAAAGGAAATGAAAATATAATAGAAAAAAAAATAAAATAGTAAAAAAAAAATCTGGTGTGAAACACTCACACAACTTTCTCTTA